>UCOH01006204.1:0-14482 GCA_900474275.1 Synergus japonicus
GAATTAATTGTGTTATTAATTGCTTCCTCATGGAGGAAGCTTTGTAATGATGACAAAATCCAGTTTCCTAAAAAAGGTTTTTTTGAACATATTTAAAGGGCAATATATCTAATATGATGATCTGAAAAAATGTCCGGATGTGTGTGTATATATGTGTGTATGTGTCTGTGTGTATGTGTGTCACGATCCAGCAATTTCTTGAAAACGCGTAGAGATAAATTGATGAAATTTTGCAGTTAGTCCACTATATACCTAGTTGAATTTCTTACAATGGTTTAACAAAATATTTTATTTTACAAGTTTTATGTACTTTTATAATTTTCGTAAAATTCATTTTTCCACTATAACTTCTCAAATATTGAAAATTTAAAGCTAGTGTAAAGAAAATGAGGATTCTTTGTGTCGAGACGAATCGATTGACCTTAAGATTAATTAATTGAATGTATTAATTTCATTGAAAAATAAGAAAGTTATGCGCGCTTTACTGGAAGTTTCAAAAATGAATATTTTGAATATAACTTCTCAAATAATCAAAATTTAATGCTGATGTAAAGAATACTTAATGCTTCCTCTATGAGGAAGCAAATCATATTTGCTTACAGGAAGCAAAGTGCTCATTGAATGAATACAAAAGTTTATACAACTTGACAGCTAGTTTATGTTTTCTCTTCTTTTCGCTTGACACAAAATTACTTTACTGATCACTTTTTTAAAACATATTTTTTAGAGACGCTTCGGTGTCGTCTTTGATAATAAACATAAAAAACATAAAAACACGAGTTTTTTAAGTCGGAGGCCGACTTGGCGCGCTGGTACAAGTTTTTTGACTCAGCCAATCGGATCGCAGGTACAACAGAAATAGGCTGAAACTAGATGTTATTGCAAACAGGGTATAGCGTTAGCTAACCAGAGATGAAAAATACATGGTGGAATGCTTCGCTGGTTAATCCTGATTTAAACGTTGATTAAAAAATAACTATGATTACTTAACCATGGATTTAATCAGAGATGGTGAAATCGGCCCTTAGTGGAACTGATTTTGACCAACTGACCTCTGAGCTCAATGCTAGAGATAAAGCATTGGCAATTTACTTTGAAAATCGTTTCACGTAAGTATAGATTTTTTATTTCGACTGTGATTTACACAATCAAAAATTTGTTATGGATTGATAATTATTTTTTTCTAGGCAAATGGCCATGGCGATGGATGAACAAACCAAAATCATGAAGTCGACAAATACTTTGTGTCACGACCTATTTCCCCGATTAATATACGTTTTTCTCTCAAAAAAAGTTTCAATATAAACGAATGGTACTTCATTGAATATTCTTAAAATCAATCGATGAGAAGTTTAGAATTAATAAAAATATGTGTGAAATGTCAAGATATAATGTAATATTTATCGTATATCTCTTCAGAGATATTTCTAGTAAATTTGTTGTATTGCATGATTCATGTTTTCCATTGAAATTATATTTTTTTACAGAAACATAGAGTTTTAGCTAATGATCTGGAGGATGGTATCCATGTAAACCAAAATTTTTGCCCATTGCATCAGCGGAAAATTTACTCAACTGACTACAGAGAAAGTGAAATTTTTTTTTTGCTAATTCTATTATTCGTGTGAATTCTTTTTAGACCATTTTTAACATGAATATTGAAAAATAAGCTTGCTTTGAAGTAGACAATTTGCACATGAATATTTTATATCGAATAATGAATTTACTTTAAAGACAACTTTCAGGCTGTTAGATGTGCAGTATTTGAATATCGTTTCACTTTTTCATGTTTCCTATTTTCAGTACCTTGGTGGCTCAAATGTCAATGAAGCATTAAATTTGATGGTTACGCACGCCTTCACTGACGACTTTCTTTGCCGTTGCAACTGGATCGGAACTGAAAATATTATACCTCTACAAACAGCAAGGATCTGCAAAGCTTTTTATGGTAAATATACAACACTGCAATTGTACTTTCTTTTATTAATGTTGGACCATATTTTTATAGCTGCTTTAAAAAGAAATAGACTTCTTTGCCAGCCAGTCACCTCCAAGGACTTCCAGGATGGAATGACACAAGCTAGTCGAAATGGAAAACAAAGAAAACGCAACATACTAAAGAAACGAGATAGCAGCGAGAATGCAGAAAATTTTAAGAATGAAACAAACAAGCGCAAAAAATTGTCAGACAATGAGTTTAAACAGTTTATGAATACTGATTGAGTAAACACGAGTTAAAGTGATACTTATGTTGTTTAAAGTGATAATTTGGTATCAAAGGATATATTAATTATTTAAGATAGATTCTCATTTTCTTTAAGCATATTACAAAATAATTTAAGAGCGATTAATCGCTTATGTTCTCAAAGTGATACTTTCTTGTCAAAGAATATGATATAATTTAATATAAATTTTTATGTTCCCATAGAATATAACAACATAATACAAAATGATAGTCATACCATTCAAAGTGCTTACTTCGCACGATATACTCTTTTGTAATATAATAAAGTTTAATAAACAAATTTTTCTTTCGTACAATGTAATACTGCATCATTGTTCGTCACCCTTTCCAGCTAATAATTACCAGATATAATGATTAAATAAAACGTCCGTATAAATTGTACGTCATTTTTACCACACATAATTACTCCAAAAAATTGCGTTAAAATGACGTGAATTTGACGTGATAACGTAAAGTAATACGTTCTTGTACAATTTGTGTCACAATGATTTCATTTTTTGGTCATAAATGTATTGCATGGTTCTGGCGTAAGAATTGCTTATCGCCAAAAAATAAAATATTGCCATCATAACCGATCCCGAATGTGTCAGAATTGTTACTAACTTAACATAAACGTCATTATAATATCATATAACTGCCTTTTGGTTATCTGTGATTTCGAAATAGCACGAAACCGCAAAAAATGGAAAAGATTTTTTAAAAATTCCCCTATGTCGATAAATTTTTATCCAATTGAAAAAATCTTTTTCCTCTAAAGTTGTACCTACTAGGACTATACTTTACCCAAGTTTGAGTTCGATCAGACGAAGTCGAATTCTGAGGGTGGTACACTTGAGAAATAATGCCCCATATATGCATATATTGTATACATTAACGGTGTTAATTATCTTTTTATTAATATAATTTATGCGCAAGGAATGTGGACGGAAAGAAGATTACCGAAATAAGTAAGCTCGCTCGTCCGCGGTCCGCGTTGATGTAATTGGAACAACAAATGACAGTGAGTGAGCGTGCGCGCGGCCATGTAAATATACCATAAGCAACGACACAGATGAAAAGGAGCAAAAATGGGCACACTTAAGCTCAAGTACACATCCTAAGGTAGACATTCATAATTTCAAACCTCAATATGTTGCGTTATCTCGGATTTTGAACAATCGGAAGAAGGTGCTTTACTGAAAACTCTTGTTTTTCATTTACTAATAATGTGACTGTATTTGACTGCAATTAAAAATTACAGATTGAACTGTTTTCTTACAAATTTAACACCTTGGTGAATTAAATAAATCGATGTATAGGAGGTTAGAAATGAATTGTAATAAGTTTTTCTACGTTGTGCCTGTATCATCGAAACAAAAACTGATCAATCAACATATAGTTATGGTCAATAGTACTTCAATTAGTCCTCAATTCATTACTTTAATTTATTTTTTCGAATTAAAAAACCGATGTTAGGTAATGAGAGTCTAATGCAGGAGTACGGAAGCGGAGATGACGACTGTGAGGCTCGGTAACGAGTGTGCGTGCGGTACGCACACAGGCGTAATCACTCGTTACATATTTAAATATTTTTTATTTTAGATGGTGCACATGCATCATGATGCATGTGCTGCAGTAGATGAGGAAGACGAATATATAATTTGTTTGAATTGTTCTTAAACATTGTATAAAAGTTCTGTAATTTCTTTTTTTAATAATAGAATACGTTTAATAGCAAAAATGTATATTTTATACATATATGAATTACATACGCGGGGCACAGAGGTCCAAAAATTTTTTTCTAAATTTGTCATTATATACTCAAATTAAAAATAATAATGTATTCTAGCAAAGCGTTTATCGAAAGTAGATAGTTTTTGCAATATGTACACCAAATTTCAATTAAAAGTAAGTGTTATTTATAATTATATCGTCGAAAGAACGTTAAGCGGTCCTGTGTGCCCTACTCTCCCCTACGTGAGTTTCGTGAAGTCAGCACATCAGATCTTGGTTTGATTACATGCGGTTGATGCGACTCACGTTCTGAGCACTTTAGGTTCAATATTTATTACTCTAATTCGTTCAAATATCTAATACGTGATTTTTTCGATGTACAGAGTACACGTAGTTTCTCTTCGTGACTTAGAACAATTTTTCTTTCACACTTCTCAAGGTGTCAAAACAGCAGGCAATATAAAATTCTAGACTGATTGACATTCTACTTTCCTGATGAAAAAACTATGCATAAATATTGAACATAATTTATATATAAAATATATTATATGTAGGAAAAATATATAGTGTATGCATAATTTTTTCACCTGGAAAGTAGGGTCAATGCCTGAATCAGTCCGGCATTTTAAATTGCTTGCCGTTTTGACACCTTGAGAAGTGTAAAAGAAAAATGTTCTAAGTAGTGATAGCATTAGTAGCAGGGACAGTTGAGAAGGAGTAAAATGCGCTGATGGTAACCTTCAGTTTAGAAGATTTGCATACAATTGATTTTACGTCTACTAGGGGATTCTAATTCGACTCTTGTCTATCGATCGGAAGGAGATGAAAGCATCGAAATTGCATGTTCTGTAAATTTAGCGGTGCGGTTACCACTGGCTATCACTGTACACGTTGTTCCACCGTTCTTTGTCAGTTTTGCGAAGCCGTGTTTGCTACTCTTGCAAGTAACACGCTCGACACGATTAGTTACAGAGTGAAAACTGCATACTCTGCCTAAAGGAATTAGTGATGCATATCCATCAGCCATGAAATATACATATATAAAGAAACATGAGAGTGAAAATTGTGGTATCTGCGAACATTTTTACGGTATTCCTTCTTCTATGACTGCAGAAATTCTTTAATGAAGATATATCAGAAGCAATTCAAAGAATTTCAACAATCCCGTCAATCAAAGATGTTATTTGAGCGGCTGAAAGTAAAAAGTGGACAAAAATATTTCGTTTGAAAAAGTGGGATATAAATTTTTTAGAGTAAAAATGGGACAAAATAAATTTTTAGACCAGAGACGGAACACCAAAATACGAACCTTTGTTCCGTTTTTGCTCTGATAATTTATTTTTTTCCATTTTTATTAACTTGAAATCTTTTTATCCCACTTTTAAAAAAGAAATATTTTTATCTGCCTTTTTACTTTCAGCCGCTCATTTTTTAACTATATTTAGGGGGAAACTAATATGCAATGACATAGAATTTTCATGTTGTGCTGAAGTTTTTCAAAGTATCAATATGTTATACATATACAACAAAACATCAATTATTAATTCTTTCACAAAGATTTGATTTAACTTAAAAAAAAAGATGGTGTAAAACTTTTTGAGGAATGTGATATACGCCAAAGCGTACAGTTAAAACGACATTGCCAACTCATAAAATTAGAATTAGAATATACATAAATCCGAACGAGATGGGCCAGCAGTAATAACCTAGGGTTCTTAGGGTGCTCCGCCCGTGGAGGCCTCTACCCAAGCGACAGATTTTACTCAAACTGGGCCGCACTAAACCCAAGGATAATCCCTTAGCTTGGTCCCATTTAGTTAATAGGCTTGGATAACGCTGCCTACGTCATTTTATTAGGGTAAAATCTCAAGTTCGTATTCACCTTGACACACGCTCCAATATTGTGCTTGGCTTGGGTGAAAGCTTGGCGAACTATTATTGTTAACAATTGGCTAAATTTCTAAGTGGTAATTAATAGCGCCATAATTAGAATAAACAACAATTAATTAATTAAATAATCAAGCGAATAATTATTAAATGTTTAGTAGGGAATTAATCTTTAATCTTTTACTGTTAAATTGGTAACTAGTAGGAAAAATAGGATAAAAATTTCGTTTCGTGATAAGCTAGATTTAAGAACGAATAGATCTTGCAAAAATGTTTTAGAATTAATTATTTATGTAAAAACTGGAGAAGAGGAGCATAGGCGGAAGCGTCCGTCGAGCATCAGAGGCAGAAAGGAGGGGAAGCTTGGGACGCGTCCCAGGTACAGAGATAAAAGGAGGCGCTTCGGCCCTAACGGACAGTTCAGTTCGGCACCTTGACCGGGACAGTTCTGTTCGGCACTTTGACCAGTTTAGTCGGGACCTTTGACCGTGACACTTCAGTTCCGGACCTCGGACGAAACACACGAACCTGACTTGGCCCTCTCAGTCAGATGGACTCTGACTCACCTCAGTCGGGTCTACTCTCTCAGGATTGACTACTTGGGACTCGAGCCTCTACGAAGGATCCGTGCCTCTACTTTTGACAGGCCACCAGCGGCTACCTGTCACACTCTTGCCTCTGCCAGCCTGCCATCACGCTCCTCCGATCCAGTTCAGGGAATAGGACCAAATAAAACGGTATTATTTACACGAGTAACTCTGCCTATTCTTCTTCAAAAATCCCCATCAGTTCTTTTCAGAACTATATAAACTCTGGGTTCCTCGTAGGAATCAATTATATTCCATCAGCTCTTCTCAGAGCTAAATTATAACGTACCTTCCACAATACATTCCCCCTCTTTACCCCTTTACGGAGTAAGGGGATCGTATCAAATGTTTACTTATGTTTCAGGTATATTGGATGTCATCCAAATTTTTATCCCAGCATTCTCTGGTTTTTATCCAAATATGTATGCCTTAATCACAGTTTATAATTTCTATACATTATGGAACTGCTTTAAAATTCTCCTTCAGGCATTAACGGGCAACTGAATTAAACTAATCTAGTGTCCTGGTCATAAGGATATCTCGTCGGGCAGTAAAAAAGCGGAGACTCAGAACATTTTAACATTCTAACGTATTCTTTAATATTTAATGAATTCTCATTTATGATTAATTAATAAATTCTAATGTAACTCTGCGTCCTAAAATTTCAAATCCTCATTTGAAAAATAGGCGATTTGCGAAGTATTATAAGAAAACCTTTTTTTTTTGGATCGAAAAATTGAAAAATCGATATCTCGAAAATTATCAACATCATATTGACAAAAAGTCCGTGTCCTTTCTTTTTGTCTATAAAAAGAGAAAAAAAAGTTTCAGCGCAATCAAAATTTTGGTTGTAAATTTGAAATGGAATGACCCATATAATAATTACTTAATATAATAATAATAATAATTAGTATATAATATAACCTGATTTATATCTGGAAAAAGAATTGTTTAAACCAAGTAGCATCGTTTAAGCAAATTCAACTTGCTAACACAAATTATGGTTTGTTAAATAATGAAGGTTACATGATAAGTAGTTGAAAATAAAAAATAATTTATTGCTTATACAATTATAAAGTATTTGAAAATAAAATTACATGATTAATGATACTAACGATAACAAAGAGCAAGAATTTTCAATTTTTAGAAAACAAATTTTTTAAACAAATCTAATTTATTTTAACAAATAAAGAATAATTTTTCAATGTTAATAAATATTCAAATAAATCAATGATAATAATCTTTAGTGAAAAAAAGAATTTTCGATAAAAAATTATTTAAACAAATTCAATTTGTTTAAGTAATTGAAAATTAATTAACAATTGTTAATAAATATTCCATTAGACCATTAACAATAATTTTAGTAAAGAAAAACGTATTTTCGAAAAAAAATTATTTAAAGAAATGAAATTTGTTTAAGTAATTAAAAATTAGATTTAAAATGTTGATGAATTATTCCATAAACTCAAAAAAGTGATTTGTTCCCATCATGCAATTTACATGGGAATATTCAAGTCAAAACCAGTACATGTTAAAGTGAAAATTAAAAAAAAAATAGAACATTTCTTTTTTCGGATTTCAAATAAAATTGGGGGGATCAATCTTTTTAGACAAAAGTCTTTTTAAAACAATAAAAAAAAACGTAACATGCATTCTAGAACACAATTTTCTATAATTTCCAATCGATAAATATTCATCTGAATGCAATACACAAGAAAAATTTGGTGACTCGAATGACTCTGCTTTTAATACATGAGCAACATTTGCTAATGTAGAAATCCTATCTTGAAAAAGTGGTGTAACGAAATGTCTCAAAAATCTCGCATACCAACAGTGTTGTTGCAAACCTAAGTGGCTTTTGAATGACTTAAATTTTTAAGAAGGAAAACAAAATAATTTAACAGACAAAATCTTCTAAAAATGAAGAATTTTTTTAAATCCCTCAAAAAATACCCTGACAAATTTTAAAATCTTTTAAATCCCATACAATAGTTTAAAAGTAAAAAATCTCTTGAAATCTGTTCAAATTCGTGAAAACCTTTTAAAATATACTGAAACTTCTTCGAATCCTTTAAAATTCTAGAATAACATTTACAAATCATTTAAATCCTTTAAAATCCATTAAAAGTGTTAGAAAAATCTCGTCAGATTCAATGCTATTCTTAAAAACACAATAAAATCTTTTGAAAATCAGAAAACTTTTTTAATATCTATTAAAAGTATATTAGAAATCTCATAAAATTTCATAAAATCCTTTAAAATGCCAACAAAGTCTATTAAAAGTCATTGAAGTCTCACAATTCTCTTAAAATTCTTGGAAATTCTACGACAAAATATAAAATCCCTTAAAATTACGTAGAGTTCTTAAAAATATTATAAAACTTTTTGAATTCCTTTAAAATTCCTTAAAATGCTGCGAAATCTTTTAAAAATCTTAAAAAATCATTTTAAAATTCCGCTCTAAAAAGGGGATAGGGTATATTTAGAGTATGTTTAACCAACCATAATTCTTATTAACTTAACTAGGCCTTTTTTTCAATGATAAAGTAGAAAAACGTCCGGGTTTTTTGCTAATAGAATAAAAAGAAAATTAAGTGGAAAAACGTCCATTTTTTAATAAGATACATAAAATTCTTGGTCCTAAATGATTTTTCCTGGTTTTTTCCTGTTTTTCTCGGTCAAATAAAATTCCCGGGTTTTTCTCTGTCTGGTAGACACCCTGATTATTTTAAGGGCCTTTTTTTAAAATCAATTCATTATTGATATTCTTCCAAACTTCGCATATGTATTGTGTATATGCATATGTATTTTTGTATATGATTTTATGTATTGTGACCCGTTGATTGCACTAAAAAAAATGCATAGTTAAGTTAACTAGAATTTTGGGTTAAGTATATCCCTAACTATTTTTTTTGGTTAAAGTAACCAGAATTCTGGTTGAGTTAATCAGCAATTTAGTTGCTTTAACTAGAAATTCTAATAAAATAATCAGAATTCTGGTTACTTTAACCAGAAAAAATAGTTAGGCTATATTTAACCCGAAATTCTAGTTATCTTATCAAGGTGTTTTTTTGAGTGCACTAATAGGATAGTGAAAATTGGCGACTGGGAAATAGATTTGCCGGGAAATCTATTTTCCCGGAACATTTTGGGAAATGTTTTTAAAAATATTAATATTTTCAGCAAGAATTTCCGAAAAATGTCGGCCGGCGATAACTTGGGATCGTTGAAAAAGTAGCGGAAATTCCTTGCAGCCTGGGTAAATGACTTCTCGTGCATTGAAGAAGTACCCGACAAGGATGATAGATTTAAGTGCACCATTTGCAACCGAGAATTTGCAGTAATAAATAGACAAAGGTTGCAAAATCATATAGATTCAAAAAGACATCAACAGATGCAAAACAATGAGTTTACATATAAAGATAAGCAAGGTGCGATTCACAACTTTTTACCCAGATGCCTAGAGGACATTCGCTTTAAATCTTGGTTGCAAATGGTACCCACAGATGAGTATAAGTTTCGTTGCACCTTATGCAATGTTGAGAAGAGTAGTTCAGGCGGTGTCGGTAATCTCATTTGTCATGCTGAAGCATCTGATCATATCGCGATTTGTAATCAAAATGGCATCAAAACTTTAGACGATATACCGGCCGAGGAAATTTACGAATCCACACAATCTTTCGAAGATCGAAAGAAAGCTCGCGAAATTGAATTTGCACAATTATCTTGTAGTGCAAATATTCCGTACAGAACGATGCCAAAAGTTTGTAAATTTTTCCAGAACACCGACCCCTTAATTATTAAATATATGACTACAGGTACAACGAAAGTCTCAAATATTGTTCGTAATGTACTTGGTCCTGCTGAAGAATTACGTTTAATAGAATTTCTCAGGAAAACCAAGTTTACTGTTTATGTCGATGAAACAACTGATCCAAATGGAACCAAGACATGGATAACATTTCTAGTTTCATTTGTCGATAGCGAAAGTCTCGATAGGATGACGGAATTGACGAAATTACTTAAACTAGATTCGACAAATTTAACTTCAGATGGTATCTTTTCGGTTTTCAAAAGATACATGCATGATAATAAAATTCCTTTCTTAAATATTTTAGCCGTTTCGACTGACAATGCATCAGTCATGATTGGTGACAGAAATTCGTTTAAGACTTTAATTTTGAAAGAAAATCCGGATATAATTATAATCCCCTGCATTTGCCACAAGCTTGTATTAGCTGCAAAAGCTGCTTGCGATAAGGCTATTCCGCCATATATCGATACTTTTTTGCAATCGCTTGTTCATCACATGAACAGTAGCACTAAACGTTTAGAGGCGTTCGAGCAGTTTACTGAAGCTTATCAAGGAACGTCTCTCAAGCTTCTTAATTACGCGAAAACGCGGTGGCTCGGTCGCCACAATTGTATTCAGAGGATTCGGGAATTATATGATTCATTAATACTTTATTATAATGAATTATGTTTTACCGAAAAATCGAATCAAACGTATCTAGATCTTAAAGAGAAATTAGAAGATCCGAAATTAAGAGTGTACTTAGCTTTTCTCAAATATATTTTATTAGAATTTAATAAAATTAATTTGTTTTTTCAGCACTCTGAAACAAGTGTGCATTTGCTTCATACGAAAAGTATCCAATTTCTTCGGATAATCGCGAGACACTTTTTAAAAGCAGCTTTGTTGAATCATTTAGATTTAGGAACCATTGATTTTTCTTCTCCTGATAATTTAGCTCTATTTAAAATAGGGTGTTGACAAGGCCTTGGTCGGGATTTCCATCTTAAGAGAAAATAGTTTAATATAATTAGGCATCAATGGGGCAACGATATAGTAGTAATATCTTAATAATAACAATCTTACATTGGTATTCCGACCTTAAAAGAGTGAAATAAAACCGACTTATCGATGATAATTAAATGAGGTATTGAAGAGTTTTCCTTGTCAAAACCATACATCGGGTAAGAATAAGGAATTCCTCAAGTTTTCCACACTTAATTTTTTATAAAAATTTAAAAAAAGTCTATATTTATACATTAGAAAGTTAACTAATATATTTTTGACATACACGAATATATTTCTTTGAACTTTAAACAGTTTTTTACGAAAATTAATATTAAACTACATTTTCTAATTATATTAAAAAAAATAATTTTCAATAATTTTCGATTTCAGAAAATTACTAACTTCTATAAATGCTGACAAGTAAATAAAATGTTCTATAAGAAATGAATATACTTATAGACAATTTAAAAAGTGACAAAGTGCCAAAGACTGGTTTGCATTCAAATACGCCCAATTTGTAACAACAAGTCATCAGCCTCCGTGGCGCAGTCGGTAGAGTGTCGAGTTTTAATTCCGCTCTTCCTGCGCGTCTTGCGTTCGAGTCCTGATGGTTTTGCAAGTTCCACAGTATAAAAAAAACAATTTTTCATTCGTTGTATATATTGTCTTAGGTTTATGGAAGTATAATATGCATTGATTTAATTTTTTTTCCCTTTTTGCAAAATATTATTCGCTTAATGTATGTACATATGTACAATATGTACAAGAATGTTCAAACAAAAAACAGTTATATTATATTATTATACTATTATTATTATTACCTACTATTAATAAAGATTTAATTAAAATATAAAAATAATTTTTGTTTAACTAGGGACAGAGAGGTTTCATTGTGTGAGTGGGTATCTAGTGTCAGACCTGAGCACACCGGTCTCCTTATACTGCTACGTGGTTATAAAATTATTATACATGTTTAAAAAATGACGATTAATCTCGTAAGCTCAAAAAAGAAAGATATCTATAGAGAGGGATACAAATTTCTCGCAAAGGAAATTGAATTAGGGATAGAAAGGAAGAACATTTTTAAGCGTATAAATAGATTAAGGGCGATGGAATCTGAAAGTAAAAACTTTCAACAAACTGTCAAAAACTGTCAAAATCTGTGGAAAGAAATAAAGCTATCATATGGACTAGAATTTTTCCAGCCAAAGACAAAAGAGGGAAAATTTATAGGTTTTAGATAGAAAAAAATAGAGAGAAGAAATGAATAATGGGCGCTTGATGATAAGTTTGTCGAATACTCACTTTTATAGTCCCAAAATAGCGTTTAATTATTTCCTATCAGAAACAGCGGACATTTTGACTTCCATGATGGAAGAAACTAAATATTGAAGCTGCGACAGTGGCACCCTGCACGCGCAGCACGTGTTGGCTTCCTGCTAGAGAAATTCTCCCATTGGTCAATTTGATTCGATTTTGAATCGCGCGCCAGATTACAGTCAATTGCAAAATATCTCTATCACTGTAAAAAATCCGTTTTAAATTTACATTCCACTTGTAACTACTTTCACTTATAAATCACTGCAATTTACGACTTTCTTGTAAATTCCTGTTGATTTACAAAATAATTTTACACAATTTCAGGAATAACGCACGAAAAATGTAAAATTCGACTAGGAATCATATGACATAAAGATACCAATGATTCTTAGGCGAATTTTATACTAGAATGTAAATGAAAGAAAAGTGTAAAATCAGTATCCGCTGGTAAAAATCCCACTATCGGTGAAAAAAGTACACAGAGTGTAATTTCATTTAGGTGTTGAACGTTATTCGATATGGCCACATGCGGAGTATGACGAAAGAAAGAAGCGTGCATATTGAATAACCTATATAATGTAAAGAGTCGTTTGTATATTTTAAAGTGTATATTTAATGATAGCTTTAAAAACGTGATTCCGCGTTTGTAAGTTTGTTTGTATGGTGCGCTTTGTGCAATTTAATTAAAAGTATAGTTTCGTTTAATTATTCTTTAATATATTTGAAGAAAATAATGTCATTTAAAATACTTGTACTTTCTAATGTGCATGTGCAGTATTTCTAGGCTTCGGCCATTTACATTACGCTTGCAATTTTACACTAAAATGGTAAAATTCTATTCATCCTAAACGACCAACTGGGAATTTTCCGACCTGCGTGTGATTTTACATTACCTTCATATTTTTCTAGAATTTACGTAAATTTCCCTTAGTAATCATTTGTATCTTTTGTAACGTGCCCTGTCTCTAGGCACGGAACTACGTCTCGACAATCCTTAAACTTTTATTTGAGGAACTCAAATTTATTGCGTTCCAAAACCCTGAAAATCCTATAAATAAAACAGCTACTAGCTCAGGTTAGGTCATCGCAAAATGTCAAGGTCACGGGCAATCGATATTCCGGAAAATAATTGGAGACAACAATTTCTAATGAGAAACAATCGAATTCATTTGACAAAGGCTCACGTTAATAATTACGTAATCATGGTCCAGAATAAAGTAGTTTATAATACAATCGGAAAAGTATAGTTTGCAATATTCATTATTAAAAGTAAATTAGAATGATAACTAATAATCATAAATGGGAAAGACTTTGTGTTTTAATTTAGACTGGAGAATCGAATTGAAGATTCGATTCTCATTATGAACGTATGTCTGATGAGCGCGTTACGTAACACTACAACCGCATCAGAGATCGTTTTAAAATTCAAACTTGACGACTATAATTGACAAAAATATAGGCGAAAATCAAGTAAGATCGATAAATGAACAATGAACTGCTATGAGCAATAAAACATTACATGCAGTGAACTATTAAGAGCGACAAACCATTATGAGCAATAAACCGTTATGAGCACTTCGAAATCACAAGAATAGAGAAAGAAAATGGCTAAGCTTGGAAAAGTAGCTCCAAAACTACGAATATCAAACAAATGCTACTTTGCGGAACTTGCCGATAACAAAAATTCGTACCTCAGCCATATTTATATAATATCCTGTTTAAGCGATAATTATGTCCTCAGATAACAATTTAACTGGTTAAATCTTCACAACGAAACAAATATGGACTGAGCAATTCAACTTCCAGAAAGAGAGTGCAGAAGGAACATGAAGGCGGAAGTTCATTGACAGGCGGGCGGAAATCAACAGGTCGCCATCATGAAGATTCGGCTGATTCCGACCAATCACGATAACCATCGATGTCATGTGA
>UCOH01006205.1:0-40807 GCA_900474275.1 Synergus japonicus
TATATATATATATATATATATATATATTATGTGTATTCAAGTGTCACCAATGGCGGAAAATTAATGCCAATTAATTAATTATATGCTCAATATGCTCATGTATTTTGAAAAAGAAACTTTTAATTGAAACTATAATTTATTATTATAGTTTATAAAGAATTTCCAGGTATTCGATTTTGAAGATTGCCGTGAAACTTTAAGAGATTTCATGGAATGTTAAAAGATTTTGAGGGATTTTATTGTCAATAAAATATTTTTCGCATGTATGCTTCAGCTAGTGCGTCAGTAATGTAAAATTACAAAAACAATTGTAAAGCGCAAGTGATTTTTGCCATAAAAACCAAATGAGTCAAGAGACCAACTAGATATAAAACGAGATCGATGTTTAGAAAGGAGAGTAATTAAAATTGCAGGTATGAGACGTGGAAAAGGTATTTAGAAAAAAAAAAAGTGCATAGGCGCGACAGTCCTTGATATACACGACGTGCATCTCCGGCGTGATTATGTGGGTCACGTGGAATAAAGTGACTGATTCCTTTCGCTTCGTTTCATTAAACGAATTCACTTGTTACAGGCCATTGGCCCAGGGGTAATGTCTTAAATTTCACTGATTTGCTCTAATTCATACTAAATTTTGTAACTATACTTTAGAAATCGGAAGTATCCTAAAACAGTTTACAATGTTTTCATGAAAATTCAGTCAAAAATTCCTTATATAGAATTAACAATGCATATTCAATTTTAAATTATAATGTTATGCTGTTAAGAGCTAACATCTTTTTAGATATAATTATCGATATTCGATGATATTACTTTTGAATCTGCGGGCCCCCCACGAAACAAAATCCTGGGCACGGGCCTGTATGTGCTGCATATATTACATATATTTTTTGAAGAAAAGATGATAAACGCTGCTGTTCAGCTTGATAAGGTCATCTATTCCTGTAATGGATTTATACTTTCCCACGTTTCTACTCCATCCATCATTTGTATCACCACCTACGAATACATGACTCATGACTGTAATACAAAAAATTATCTCCCTTTTTTTAAATGACATAAATATCTAAAATAGATTTTCAACTTTTTGTTTCAGAACATGCAAAAGTCAATAGACTCGAATGACACATCAAACAGTGGTTTGTCAGCAACTGCGACAGCGACAGCAACACCAACGAATGAAAACTCGGATGAAACACACGAGAATGGAAGTGGAAGCATTAAGAATGAACAATCTTCAAATGGTACCGGAAATGAAAATGGAAATGGAAATGGAAATGGAAACGTAGGTGACCAGATGGGGTTGAATTTAAAAATGAGCGCCAAAGAACTTCGAGCAAAACTAGCAATGCGCAAGAAATATGACCCCAAAAAGGAATCCTTGGGTTTCAAGGACAAATTCGACATCGTGCAAAAATTATAATGATCGACTTATTTAAATCGCCTCGCGATTCAGATCTCGTACACATACACACAATATCGTCAGTATTTTATTACAAAGCATCGGACGAGAATTCTCTTATAATTAATAAATCACAACTGCAAAGCGTACATAGATTCGATCTATTTGATGTCTACATGATGCAATCGATGTTGTACAGAAAAACTCCATCGACGATCATCGGACCGGAAATATACGAGTCTATTTCCTTCATTAGGATCACATGTTCCTCAGACGTAGCCAACGGTTCGGTTATATGGAATACATAATTATTATGAAAAGAGATGTTTTCGAAGCGAATATAGAAAACTTTACCTCATGTTACTTATTCTCGAATGAAGGACTTTATACAGTTTACACGTAGATCCTATATGATTTTGGTTCATTTCATAAGGAATGATCTTAAAAAATTAATGCTTGTACAATTAAATACTTTACGCTATGTATTACAGTCATTTCAAAAAAGGTGTACTATATTCTATGCGTGAACTTTATTATTAGAATACATATAACCAGTGACCACATATATGCACATCGCATCTTTCAATATAATTTCAATCAAGTTGATCTGTTAGAAAAAAGTCATCTTTATAAGTTTATATAGTTAATGGATTCCAAGATCAATTCAATTAAGGCATTCATCTTATTTTTTCGAATCTATATACAATTTATTACCATAATAAATATAAGTAATAAATATACAAAGAAAAGTAACACTTGAATGTGACTTTTCTGTGTTGTTGCATTTTCCCAATGATTTTTCTTTTTAACATTTTTTTTAATATAATGGTTTCCAATAACACATTCGATTGATACAATTATTTTTTTTACATAAAACTATTTGGATTTGAATTTTAATTGATGAACCTAATTTTTCTGTAATTCTAATTCTTATGACCCAGTTCTGATTAGGAGATAGGTGTTTGTGCAGAAGTAACAGGTAGATAGATTTAAAGTTATGTATGTGATTTTAAAGTGCGATTATGTGCAAGGCGAGCAGATTCACTTGTGAAAGCACCGTCTCGCTAAAGAGTCGATTCATGGTTTCAAGTATACAGAGAGTGTACAATTTCAAAGTCGTGAAGACGTGCTGTAACACTTATTGTCCTTAGAACTTTCGATGCAATCGGCGAAAGAAACTGTAAAAGAAAGACAAACGGCCTTCATAAATAAAAACTCTATCGAGTTGCAATGTAATCGAGCTTCTCATACAAAATATTCTAAACTGCGTGTCCGTAAACAATACAAATTTTCAACCATATTTATTAAACTACACAAAATTCATAGATTTTAAATACACAATATTTTTCGCACTTGTTACAATCTTATTAGAATTCGAATTCTATAAGTATACATAATAAATACCATATAATTTCTTGCACCTTCAATTTTAATGGTCAGAATATTGTTTTACACAATTATTGTAATGATTGTTCTTTCTGTAATCTTTGTTTTCTCCTTGAGAACTGAATTCTTTGATTTTACCTTTTTCGCCATTATAATTTGGTTATTTCGCAGTGCGATTTAAAAAAAGTTGTTATTTGATGATTAGTTAAGATTTCCGGATGACTAAAACCTGTATAATGTTGAATTACTTGCGAAATCTGAGGAAACAATTTCAACGAGATCAGTTCGGCGAAACGATCAAGTATTATATGTATAGTGTTTAATATATTTTCATCGTAATTTTATGATTTTGAGATTTTCCTTTTCAATGTAACTCCACTGGAATTTTCTAGTTTCTCAAATTTTACACTAATAGATAAGTTTACTTTTTCGTTACATCACGATTAAGAATTTCCCTGTTATCAACATTTTTTTATTTATGATTATGAAAGAATATCTTGATTGCACTCTCCGCAGTGAACGCTGGAATGTTTCGTTCATATTATCACGTAAAATTGATTGATTTTAATCAACAATAATTGAAATCATTAATTCTTTCAAAGATTTAAAAAGTCAGTCATTTATTTTTTTCTTCAGAAAAATTAACTACGTTACAGTCATTCTGAAAAAGTAAAGTTGGAAGGCGAGTCGTTCGAGAATTAATCTTTGTTTCGTTTTAAAAATTGACGTTGATGTCTAATTTTATTGTCTACTTTTATATTTCAGAACAAGACTCAAAAGTTATGTTATTGTTTACTTTCTGCGCCCGACCTCACAGAAAATATTTGAAGGCCGTATCCATTAGAGTCGTGTATGAGTATGAATTAGTTAAGGTTACAAGTTTATAATTGAAAAGTGAGACACTTATAAATTAAGCATCAGTATTGTATATAAAACATTTGTTTAATGTAAATGTACTAAATAAATAAATGTAAATAGCATTGTTCTGCCTAAACGAAATCCATCCTTTCGAAGTTATATTGTTTCCTATTTTATGGTAACGTTTTTAAAGTTCAAAACATAATTTCCAGATCGTTTATAAGAATAGGTGCTTTTGATTAATTCCCCACCATAATTTGAGTGTTTCTCATTGTATTGTAACGCAGCGAGCCGATTAACGATATATTGTTACGATTGTTACGGTTGTTGAATATCACACTATACACTAACGAAGGACTCGCGTGCGCTCTTCTCATAAAGAGATTATCATTAATTTTCACGGATTAAATAACACATCAGTAACTTATATACATATATTAAAATTAAACCGAATAAAAAGATTTATTGTCGGAACATCAAAAGGACTACCGAAAGACCTACTAGAAAAATGTTTATTTTTTTTTGCAATTTATGCAGAATTTGAATAAATGTAACATTTAAGAAAGGGATAGTGATATTCAGTAGAAACCGAAAATATCGATTTTGCTGCAAGGAGACACAAAAATAGCGTCTGACTATAGAACATCGAATTTACTTTGAGACTTAGCTCAGCATCCCTAATAACTTTTCTTTTTCTTCAAAGAGGAATTTGCAGAATTTTCAATAAAAGAATGCTTATAGACAACACAATCTTCACTGTATTTCTGATAGTTTTTATTTGTAAAAGTGATTTTACATCGTACATTATGAATCTGCTGTCATTGATCAATCACTGAGATAAGCAAGTCGTGAACCCTGAAATAAGCCGTTCCAGCATAAATGTAGTTCTCCAAAGACAGCAGCTAATGGTACATGCATAAAAGTCAGGTACCTACCAACATTACTAAACATTATGACGTCGAATTACGCAACTCTCAATTATCGTTGTCGAGTTATTACTATATAGCGTATACGTCTATGAAAGAGTCGGCCTCGACTTTTACTAGCGTCCTGTCCAAGGAATTCTATTATTTGTCTCTTTTTTTCGTAAGAAATTATGAAACATATCCTTATTACGCATTTCTTCGATTTCCGATGTGATCACTGCACAATAGTTACTGTAAACGAAAGACTAGATAAAAGGTCTAGATCACCATTTATTCATAAGTTTCAAAAGATCCAGGAAACGTATATGTCTTATCTTAGATGCTAATATGGGAAATTATTTTATAAATTATTATGTGATGAAAGTTTAGAATTTATTCATTAGCTACTCGTAAAGCCTTATGAATGTGAAAGATTTCTTCTAGGAAATAAGTGGAAAATTATACAATCTAGGAAAAAAAGAAATGTAAAGGAATCTGGAAGACAATAGAAAATAGATTTTGTCTACAAATATATGAAAAATTTACTCTTTGCAATTTCGTCTGTATATAATATATTCTCAAGTTTTTTGTAATGTATGATCATTTGTGCAATATTGTAAATCTTTACGAGAAAGAACAAAATGCGGGCTTCGAGGTCATTGATGTCTTATTTATCGCCCGCTGATACCGCGTGCAACTTGTCGAGCTTAATGAATTTATTGATGTTAAAAACAAAGAAAAAATCGGTAAAATAATGATCAATCATCATAAACACAAATATTATTCAACTTCTTGATTATCAAAATACTTTTCAAATATTTCATTCTTAAATATTAAATTTAGGAAAAAACCAAAATATTGATAAAAGCATAAATTATTATATAAAGCTTTATATAACATATATAAAACAGTTTTTTTTTAATTGTCTGATTTATCTTTAAAAAAATGTATTTGTCATTTTCTTCTATTATTTTTACTCTTATTGTACGTGCCGTGATTCATTTCCCGAAATGATAAAAAAAATCCGTACTATAAATAATGACAAGACAAATTGCTTTAAAGAAATCAAATCAATGACTCACTATTTAAACTGGACTTTTATTTTCGACTTGACATTGTAGAGATTATTATAACGTTGTTATCGTTACTTAATTCTTTGCAACCTTAATTTGTAAAAGATTGTCTTCCTATGTATGTGATATTAGAATTATAATGTTCGAAATATATCTTTCATGACGAGAATAAAATTCATTTTACAAAATTGTGAAAAAATAGAAACTATTTTAAAGCATGCATATTCTTGCATACATATATATGATGTGAATAAACAATGTTATAACCCACATATGAATATCCGGTTTTTTACTACTCGATTCATCTCTTTTCCTTGTCTTAGTCAGAGAGAAAAGTTGTATAGAAGTGAGTCGAGGACAACGATTTAATGAGCGAGCAATAATCGGCCTGCGAATAAAAGCCAAATAAGTAATAAACTTTTCTTATTTTCTTCTTTAGGTGTAAAATAATTATTTCTAATATATTTGTTAGTTTATACAGATCTTAAATGAAAAATTTAAAATTAAAAAATATATATACTTCAAAAAATGTCTGTGAGATCCATAACTACTTGAAAAGTTTACACAGTTCAAATTTGAAAATCTTCTTTTCTCTTTTCTATAATAAAAATTCAAAACATTGCTTATGTTTTTCTTCAGGTAAGAATGTAACACATTGTATACTTTTTTTTTCAACTCAAAACGCAAATTGCCTTGCAGATATTTAACTGATTAGAAAATTGCGTTATTAAGAAGAGTCGCTGGACATGCTTGACTGACTGCAGTGTGCAATAAATTCATGTGTTAAATAATCACTGTCGAGTGCTAATTACACAAGAATCGACTGTGAAGTACAAATTTAAAGTTAAAATTTCATTTAAAAAAAATTAAGTTTTATAAGAATAACAGTTACATCATTGTTTTTTGACAAGCTTATCAGATTATCAATTTTCAAAATTCAAGTTACTTCTAACGTACGAAGCGATATAAATATTCGTCAAATATTATTTTCTTAAAATCAGTAAAAAAGACCTGCGGGGCAAAACACCTCACTTAAAGTATGTAAGATCGTTTAATATTTTTTTTATCTGAGATATCAAAAAAGTTGCTTTATTAACTATTTTACATTACTTACGATATCTATTTTCAAACACGATAACGAATGCGTGTTTTCGCGTACACAGACTTTTTCTTAATCTTAGATCTTAAGATATATTATATCTTTTTTTTCTATCAGATATATATATATATATATAGGAATAAAAATTACATGATATGAATTTTTAAAACTCAGCGAATTTTCCTAAAATAATATATGTTTATAAAAAATGTTTCCCTACATTTGGTAAAATAAATAAGTACTATATCTATTTTACGTTATAAAAAATAATAATTATTAGATTGTTTTCAAAATTAACTACGTTTATTGTAGAATGGATTGTTTAATTGTGGTTTCAATTTCTAAAAAATTCGAGTTTAGAGTTTAAACTCATAATAAAATAAAAATTTAAATAAGCGCGCAGAATTTACGACCGCCAAGTATATTTCTATTTTTTAAATTTTGCCGCGTAATCGAAAGTATCGAAAGGTGCTGCCTCTACTGGGAAAAATAGTTAACAATTTATATAATGGAAATGGTTGAACACATGGTTGACCCATGTCAGATTTTTGATAAAGTTTAAATAATATTAATATGTATATTACTGAATTCTAAGTTCTAATGGCTTTAATAAAAAGTACTATAGTTAGTAATAAAATATGTTCAGTTTACAATATTTATTATTCGAAATTGAATGGTTATAATAAGAACATTAGGTTTTTCCAAACAAACTCACGATTTAAAGGAACATTTGTTGAACGATGGGGTCGGTATTACAAAAGTGTATTTTCAGTAAGGATAAGGTGAGGTTAATTAAGTAAATAATTTGTTAAACTTATTTTTAGGGAAATACTGGAAGAATCTTTACATAGATTACAAGGATGTTGCTATCGATGTCGTAAAAGATTTTAAGGCTAGACCCATTCGCTGTTCTGTTTACATTTCCTGTGAGTACTTATTTGATTTTTATATTTATTATTACATTTTTTCACTCTTTTCAATAATTGCATAGTTTGCACAATGTTAATCGTTTTGCTGTTAAAAAATTGGTCCTTAGGTTTTTCACAGAAGTTATCTTTAATGAATAATTTTATTTTGGTGCATTTTATGTAAAAGTTTTATGTAGTAACATTAAAATAAGCAAAGTACCTAAGTTATGGTTCGATTATGGTCCGCCAAATCGAGCAAGTACAACACAAAATACCTGTAACACAGGTAAATGATATCACTTTTGTTTTTAGTGCTGGGCAGTTGTTATTACCTTTCTCAACATAATCCTGATGACTCTTCATATCGTGATCAGCTGTTACAAAGTGAAGGAAAACTAATGCAAATAGGAGATTTGATTCGAAATCCAATATCAGAAAAGTATGTTACATGGGTGGAACAGTGTTATAATGAAGGGATTATCCGTCGACTAAATTTAGGAATTATATCATTTATTTGGCTAGATAATTTTGATAGTGCAACAGCAGTTTATAAAGCTAATTGCTCGTACCTGAAACCTCGATACATGACATTTTATAAAAGAATAATTGATATTGGTTTCATGGACAGATGGTGGTTTTTAGAAGAAAAAATGAATGATTATGACGTAAATGAAGCTGAGTATCAGCATTCGAATAAAATAGATAACTATTAATACTTTGAAGCAATTGTTCAAAAGTACATTGCTTACAAGTTTCGTTTGTAAATACAGAATAATTAAAGTATAAAGAGTTTTTTTTCATTGCTTTAATTATAATCCTTTAATTCCATTAAGTAAAAAAAGAGAAATTAACCGATTTAATTTTTACTTTCTTGGGAATGCCATGCATAAAATATATAAATCAACATGATTAACAAATACATTTTTATTTTTCTGAAAAAATTGCAGCCTTTAAATTCACATATCAAACTTTCTATATTGAAGAATGAGTATTTTTTTGCAAACTTAATCTCAACAAAATCTAAATCTAGGTAACAATATTTATTCTTCTAAAATTAAAAAGATATCAGAACATATTTAAGAAAAACATTAATAGAGTGTTTAAGATTAAATATTATCTGCAGCTAACACAATGGCAGTTCTACATGGAATATAAACCATGATTCGGTGAGGTTTATCTGAAAATGGTTCAGGTGTTGTAAAGTGAGATACAGTAACGTCAATTCTATTTTCTCCTCCGAAATCAACATCATCGCTGTTCAATACGACTTTGTAGGTTCCCGGAACATCTACGCCAACAGCATAGTCCGCAAATGATTTCACTGGATTGAAGTTAAAAACAAAGACTAGACCAGCTCGATTGAACGCAATCACCTTGTCTCCTTCGTGTTTATAGCTCACGTAACCCTTAAGGTATAAAAATGGATTACTAAGCTTCTGCTGTATACTTATATGGATGTAAAATTTTTTTACTTGGATATTATATTACTTACCGGATGAGAATGAAGCCAACCATATTTCTCTTCTAGCTCATTCATTGCTCTGTCCCAATTATTCATAAATCTATACTTCAACATCGGATCATCGACTAAATGCCATTGACGTCTTGCGTATTGGAAACTGTTGTTATTCCCTACTCGAGGAAAATCTAGCCATTCAGGATGTCCGAATTCATTGCCTATTTAAATTCACTTTATTAATAATTATTATCTAAGTAATACACTATTTTATTATTACTCAAAAATATCTTTACCCATAAAATTCAAATAAGCTTCACCGCCTAGTGCATGAGTTATGAGCCTAATTAAATTGTGCAGAGCAATTCCGCGATTGATAATGGGATTCGGCGAGCTCAGGACACTCATATTCGTATACATGTCCTTATCCATCAGCCAAAAAGCGATAGTTTTATCTCCCACCAGAGCTTGATCATGCGATTCAGAATAAGCTACTGTTTTTTCCATCCATCGACGATTGCTCAAAGTCCAGCAAATATCACTCATATTCCAGTCTTCATCCTTAACTTCTTTCAATAATTTGATCCATTTATCAGGAATAGCCATGGCTAGTCGATAATCAAAACCAACTCCACCCTCAGTAACTGGTCTAAAATATGACATCAATTTTTAATATCGTACGCTAAGGATGAGACAAACAGTCAAGTCTTAAAAAGTGCTATTTAAATTTTACAGTTACCCTACCGACAAATGGCTGGCATACCGCTAACATCTTCTGCAATAGTGATCATTTCTGGATATAAGAGATGCAAAAGATGGTTGGCCAACATTAAATAAACCACCCCTTCAACATCAACATTTAAGCCGTAGTATTCATCATAGTGACCACTAAATGTTTGACCAAAACCTCGTGAATGATACAGCATTGATGTAACACCATCAAATCTATACAATTCAGTAAACACTAGTCCGTTACTTCAGTTATTTCTCATTAAAAAAGTAAAGGTCTACAATTTTTAAAATCAACCTTAGGTGATTATAATGAACACTCCCTTACCTGAATCCATCAAAACCATATTCTTCAATGTACCATCGCAAATTAGAAAGCAGGAACCTCAATACTTCATACTCAGCGTAGTTAAATAAACGACTGCCCCAAAGAGGATGATCACCACGGCTACCTGAATGAAAATAACACGCATCGGTTCCATCAAACATATTCAGACCATCTAAAGTATTTTTCGAAGCATGTGAATGAACCATATCAAGCAGAACGTAGAGATTGTGTTGGTGGGCGACATCAATTAACTTCTTTAATTCTTCTGGTGTCCCAAAACGTGATGAGGCAGCGTAAAATGACGTTACCTTATTAATTTGTGGTAGAGAAAGAGAAGAAGAAACAGAGAAATAAAATAAGTGACAAATACATCAAAATATATTTCAGTGCAGTGTTAGGTATAAGTTCAAAACTCAAAATTCTCTCTCATCACTTTACTTAATAAATATTATAATCCTATATAGTTGCATTATTTTACCTGATATCCAAAGCTGGCATAGTATGCATGTTCCATTATAGCCATTAGTTGTATGGCGTTGTATCCCTGTTTTACAATTCGAGGAATAACGTTTTTAGCAAATTCAGTGTATCTACCAACTCTGAAATCCGAAGTTCCAATACCGACATGACACTCGTAAATTCGAAGACTTTTCGGCTTCTTTGGTTTTGGATGTTTAAACCTATAGACCTTTAAATGCCTGGATTAATTTTTTTAATTTATGGAAAAGCTCTTTTACCAGGTACCTTATTTTCGTTAAAAACCTACATTTTCTGGAAGGGGATGCCAAATTCTTTGTTTGAATGTAGTTCCCTCTGAACGATTCTCTGGCTGTGTAACATATGTTGCCCATGGACTCAATCTCTCCAGGAGTTGTCCATTCTTATCTTTTATAATGATCTTTACTTCAGAAAGATGTTTTATGGGACAAGTGCCATCTGAGTTCGGGTCTAGTTTCAATTCCCACTTGCCGTATTCTAATTTTTTGTAGGATGTTTTCGTTCTATTCCAATCGTCTAGAAATTTTCAAGCTCAACTTTGAATCAACTAGTACATTGCTTTGTAACTTTGGAATATGTATAGGAAATAAGTCACTAAATTGTATTCTATTTTTAGTAATTTTGAAAAAAAAATGTTTAAATTACCGACAGTTGAAAGTTACTTACTAAAGTCTCCAGTCAAAAATACTTCTTGTGCTCCTGGAGCCCATTCTCTTGCTATCACGCTGTTATCATCATTGATATGTATACCAAATTTTTTGTATCCGGTTGAAAAATTCTCCAGACTCTTTTCGCCTTTTTCTAGTAATTCAATGTGATCTTTGAATAAAGCATACCTAAATTCAGAAAGAAATAAAGAATTTTTATTTAGCTCTTTTAGATAGACATTGTGTTTATAATTTAGTATTTATATTAAATTGCGTTAAAAATGAACTAGTTCATACAAGTTTTGACTAAAATACATACCTTTGGCGAATATCTTTTTCGTATGGTTTTAAATATGGATCTCTCTCCAATAAAATCTTTATATCAGGAACTTCTACTTTAGAAGGATCCATTTTCGACCACTTACCTCCCATATTTTATTTTTTGTCGTTTATATTATTGAATGAACCTGCTGTGTAAATGCAAGTTGTACTTTTCCACCGGTAAAAATTTGAATGACATTTCAAGGTTGTCATTATCTGTGAACAATTGTGACGTACACATTGATAGCAAAACTCACTGAAATTTTAAGATCAACATATATAACTAGAAGTTGTTACGTAAACTTTGCGTAAATGTATGTATCTATTAAGTAAGTGTATACGTATTAACAAATTGATTATAAATATATCTTTTTACGCTCGAACAATATAATATCAAAACAATACTTGTCAAAAATATGACCTCTCATCATTTCACGAGTTTCACCTGTCACCTATGTGACAGTGTCCCATATGTAATTGAGAGATTCAAAAAAACCGCCATTCCTGCGCACATATTTATAACTTCCCCAGAAACTGACAAATTGCCAGCAAGAACTGCTACATATTATGTCTGGTATAATATCTTTGGTACTGCATATGCAAAAACCTTTTGTTTAAATCTCCAGGCCCTTCCATATAATTTTATTTATCCATAATCTCAATTCAATTGACCAAAAAAATTACCAGAAGTTACTATAAGTTACTATATTTTAAAAACCCTATTAAAACAGATACTAGAAGGGAATGAGGTTGACGAAAAAGGCAGTGTTTTAATTGGCTAGATTCGTTAAGATTTTTTGTAAGACGCATTGCCATCTAGTATCTACCTAACATTTGTTTTCGAATTTAGTGATTTTATGGTCAATTGATATTTTGGTCAAATGTCAAATCCAGTCTAGTGTCTGTCAGCTGTGTGATGTGTATGTAATATTTTGAATGGAAATGACGTATACGTAGTTATGTTGTTTTGGTCTCCTTATGTCTGTGTATCGTATCAATCAGTGTGAACAAATTTCAAATTTGGTTTAGTTTTTAATCTTTTCATATATCAATTTTCAAATATTGTTGGACTGTGACAATTATACAAAGGAGACGCAATTATGGAGAAAATTCAGCTGTCATACAAAATGACTATCGCGATATAGATGCGTTTTGACTGATTTAAAATATAATAAAAACATGGAGGAGGAAAATGAAAATGCATCAAACTCAAATCCAGCTTTTCGGAATGAAAAAACAGTTGGTGGCATCGATTGTGACGAAGACAGGGTATGCAATATTTATAATTCATTGAAGAATCTCCTTCTTAATTTTAAACTTAGTTTTAAATCTTTTAAGGAAGTCCTCCCTTAATAAATTTTATTTATTTAATTAAAATAAGCTAGCTGACACTCCTAAGCCCTAATCCCTAATTATTCCTAATTATATAAAGTTGGCCGCACTGCATGAGTCAAGTGCACCAACTATATGGTTTTTTTCAAATCAAAACCGCTTCCACTCATAGAGATAATTAATTATTTTTCAATTATAGTTACACGAGATGACTGCATCTTATTCTGAAATATCATTTGACTCACAGTCGTCTCCTCCGATTTCGGAGCTTCGATCTCTCGTAGGATCACCAGATTTAGATACTGGAAAATTATTAAGAGATGCTTTGGAAAGATCGGATATAAATTCTAGTAGACCAGATCGACTGAGTTTGAAAAATGGAAGACAAAGTTCTCAAGAAGAGAATGATTTTGATCCACCAAGTTATAATAAAGCAATTAGATATTTGCAACTAGAAGGTACTGTAATGCAAGAGGGGGACATGGTTTTATTTGTTGCCGAAGATTTGGAAAATAAAATTAAACTCTCCAGTCCTGTCACAAAGAAAGGGGACACTCCCTCATTTCCCGGCTCAAGAAGTCCTACAAATTGTCTGTATAGACAAGCATTAACACCTCAATTACCTCTTCTGGACCATAATGTACTAAATGAACTTGAAATGGAAGCAAGGAAAATTGCAACATCGGTAGACTCTCTTACCGAAAATTTAGCAGCAATTTTGCGTAGTGTAAGTACTCATTGAACTTGTTTCTCCAAGCTTATTCTTATATGTATATGTAATTGTAAATAGAGTTTTCTTTTAGGCATCTGCTCTTACAGTTGGATGTTTAGAAACCTATAGAGATGCTGTGTGTAAAACTTGTGATGCGGTTGATCACAATATTAAGTCTATGTATCAATTAATGGCAAAATGTGAAGAACTTTCCAAGTCGATGAGTCCTGTATATAAGTTGGCAGAGAAAGTGTAAGTACTTAAATTAGTGAATCGTAATATGTAATTGCACCTAATTGCATACACTTAATTAAATTTGACTGATAAAATATTGTATTTGCAGTAAGGAAATAAAAAGGATGCTGGAGTTATTTGAAAATACAATGAACGTTTAACAGAATAAGAACACAACTGAAATTTATTCTTTCCTCTTCAACTGCAGAGCACAACAGTGATGTAGACAAGATTGTACTTCGTTTAAAAATAGATTTTAAAAAAACGTAATAGAATAAGGTATTTCATATACAATTGCATTTACCCATATGTTGATTTTTTTTCAATAAAAAAAGTCAAAATTTATATTTTGTAACATTGATTCCAGTACATATATATTGTTACTGTATTGTTTAAATAATATCTATTATTTTTTATGTGTTATGCACATATAAATAATAAATATTGAAATGAAAATTATTTATAGTATATTGTACAGTATACAAATTGTACGTCGCTATAGAGGAAATTGATTCAATGAGGTCACTGGACCTGAAGAGATACGAACAAGTATAGCGATGGGTTGTGTAGACTGTAGGGTATAAGGTTGATGGGGTTGATATATACTTGTATAGGTTGTATATATTCGCGTAAAAGAGGATAGGTTACAGACACATCAACAAACTAATCGTCAGAGTGGAACAGCTTGCGATGTAGAGCCGGCAGCTACAGCAACCTTGCTTCTGGGTAGGCACCTCTAAAAAGAAGAGTAAAAGGGCCTCGTGCTTGTAATGACTAAATAAAAGATGGAGCGGCAGATAGCCGCCTCTTGTTTGCACTATGGTCGGGACGTCAAGTGTAAGCAAAATCTAGTGTAAGTAGTAACTGAAAAAGAAACTGTGTACCTACTAGTACAAAGTTTCTGGTACTAGTGGCACACACTATAATTTAGAGATAAATTCTTGTACAGTAATTATTAACTATTGCAAGTATAAAGGCAAATATAAATATAAATTTTTAACAATTTCTTAACGATCGATCCTATCTAAAATAAAATTAATGTTATCACCATACATTATTAGAAGATTTAAAGATATTTATAGTGATCTTAACGAATTTTAAGGAGTAAAAAAGACCAAAAAGAATTTTAAAACATTTCAAGCGTTGTTAACATATTTCTATTGATTTTATGAATTTTAAGGGAATTTAAAAATATGAAAATATTGAATTTTGAAGTCAGATTTTGAATTCTTCGTTTCATGCAAAAATTAACGAAACTAAATATTTTTTCACTCTATACACACTCTTACATTTGAAAAAAGATTAGTGCTACAAAGCGAAAAAATATTTATTTATAATTTTCATTGAGTAAAATGGAGAATGGAATTTTGAGCTTAACATTAAATTTGGGTCCGACGTCCTTAATATACTCTTATACATACCAGTTTATACAAACATTAAAACGTATTTTTTCCAGAAACAAAGAACAATTTACTGCGATTTCGAATGTAACGTTTTAATTATTTATTGATCTTCAATTTTTTAGTCTAATTGAAGCTTTCTGATTATCCTTTGAATCGGAGTTGGTAGATTAAAATTATTTAAATTTTGGAGACTTATTTATGAATGATGAACAATTGAATTGAGCGTGTGTTATGTATGTACAATTACAACATTGTTCGCACAACGTCATACAACCATACAACAATCAGTCTCGAAGCGACCTCTTGCGATGAAACTTGAGATGAAAATTCAGTCGACGCCAAGCCGCCACGCGCGCTGGCAGTTGGGCTGTGTTCAGTATTTGTTAGAAAAAGTGGTTAGAAATTTTTTTCTAATTTCAATCATTGTTCACACATGATTCAAACTTGTTGGACGTTCAAAAATAAATGCATGTTTATCACCTAAGGTTTTTAAACTATAGGAATTAAAAGAAGGAACATCTATATGCTCAATTGAATACTGCCGAAGTTGTAGAAAAAAATTAAACACTTTAAAAATCAAGTGAATGAAATGTAACTTTTGCCGGTTATTAAAATTGGTTTATTATTTCTTTTTCATCTTCTATTGTCAATGTTTATCTCATTGTGTGACAAGGGTGATGAACTAGTTTATTTCGTGAATATATCGGTTTCCATTTAAATATCTACCCAGTGACAACAACCTCGGATTGTCATCGCCGACGTACATCGTGTAGGAATTGGACGCGACATGGACTTCATCATATTAAAAGTAAGCTCTATTAATTTATAAGAAGAAAAGAAGATAAGATAAGTGAGTCGGATTAAATTGTCCTCTTTTACATTTGAAAATTTCAGTTCGTGAACTCTGGCAAGATTTTTCAAAATAAAGGAAGAAACAAAAGAGAATTTTTTTTGTTGATCTGTTGAATCAACCTGATTTTTGATACAGTGTGATATGACTGATTTGTACTTGCTATTAGCGACTTTAATCATCTCTGTTCCGTATTAATATCTACACAAAATAATAAAAATAATTTAAATATGTAATGCATCAGGCACTAATATATTCGCGTGGACTTTAAGTTCAACTATGTCAAGTGTAAATCAAATCAATAACTAATTTCCATTTGTTATGATTACGGCTCTTTACATATGATTTTTAAACGCACCAAATATAAATTGTTAAATTTTAGTTGGATATTGTAAACATGTGATTGAATCCCAAAGATTTTTAGCATTGCATTTTATTTTCGAATATACTAACCTACAATTCCAAATTATGTTTTGATGTCTCGAGATATATATATATATATATATATAATAATAAAATATAATTATAATTATATGTATATAAAATTAACGTCATCTTAATATAATCTTATAATATATCTCATATAATAAATCTGTTTAATCGTCCTGAGCTTCAAAATTTAATATAAAATATTTAAAAAATTCTGCCGATAGATTTCTAACTATGTATTGTAATGGAGAACAATACAATGTTTAATCCGCTTAATAATGTTGTGAAATTACCTAATTAAAGTCTTAATAAATTATGTGCAGTTGAAGTCCAATGGTCACTATGATAGTACATATATAAATATTTTTTAGTATCTTAATAATAATTACGACTTGGCTTATCCGAATGAAAAATCAATAATTCAGTTGATCAGTTTAAGCGAGAATTGTGTTATTTATAAAGACAAACAAGATAAAGTGACTCCACTCTACGCACCCCTTTTAATTAATTTAATATCATTTAATATCTATTTACTATTACATATATCAGGCATTTTTGCAATTAAACATATATGAGAAATGATGAAAAGCATCATGACTACATCCAGACGTTAGTCTCACAACTTGACTCTTTTTCATATGTTTCTGTTCACGATTCAGCACTAAAGCATAGAAACGCTTTTTTTCATTCTACATGTATAAAGTTTAAGGGATTCTCTCTCCACGTCAATATAATGGAAATTGGAGACATTTCTTTGTCTACAATCACACATTTAATCTTAGTCATCGAACAGAGATGCAATCACGTATATTTGAACACGTGCATTTGACGCACTACGGTAATACGATATTTTGGGAATGGACGACAATTTGTGGTTCAGCAGCTTCGTCAACCCCACTGAATCCGTTCAGCCTAAATTTAACCAGTTGGTACCATATTTCATATTTTTTCAATGCACATTGAAACCTAACTTTGGGAAGAATCTGCAAGTCGTGATTTAATATTCCCTTAATAGACTTGGAGCATATATGGCACTTGTTTTTCTAAACTTGGAGGGTTCGTTTTAGGCTTAAAATGTCGATCAGGAATTTGTACGGCCTTTCACCTAAGAGATCATGAAAATCGAGTTACATTATTGTGATTTTCTTTTCTTTACATAAACAGATAATAACTTGCATTAATTCTACTCATGCACGCATATTTTCTATCTCGCCAATTTTTACGTTTTTCGGATAATTTTTTACCAAAATCGCTTTTGCATCACGGTCCATTACATCTCTACGCCATGAGTTCATCGTTGTCGCGACGCCTTAGGGCTTAAGACCCCAGGTTCGTTTATATGCTCTGTAGCACGTGCAATTGTGTATATCATACATGCATATATATATATATATACAAATACATATTCTTCATATCATATATAATATGCATGAAAGCAAAAATAGCAACAGTAGTTAAAACGACGTTATAAGCCCGCCTATACAGTTGTACAGTGTATAATGCTTCCAATTGTTTTTATAAGTCACTCAAACGTGAGTCCATGCTCTGTGTGGCTCCGGATTGGCCTTGACGTCCCCGCTGCACGAAACACATACATGAATGACGATTACCCTCTCGTTTTCACTGGAATTATGTACTGTACTTAATTCTTTTACCATATCTTATCGTACGTACAGTTATGAATCTCATTTCTCATTTTTTATTTCTCATCTCTATTTTGGGGGTTCAAAATGAGCTGAAACCCTCTTCAAATTGAGGCAATTCAAAAAAATTGTCTTAAGTACATTTGCGATAATTAGCATAAGAGCAAATTTAGTTTCGTCAACTTTACGCTATAGTAATAATCAATATTTTTTGCTAAAACTAGGCGAAACTATTATTTCCTCTTATAGCAAGTAACATATGCCCTTAGGTAGCTGTAAAAATTTTCGCTGATTACATTCTCATCAAAAACTGTATTTTTTTTTTTTGTGAATTTTCGATCAATTTTCTAAATTTTTTTGTGAGACTTGTACCATTGGCTTTAGTACATTAATTCCTCGCATCAAAATAAATATTAGGTAGTGTGTACTAACGGAGCTTCTGGTTTTCTGAAAATAGAGTAGAGAACTGAAGAAGAGAATGAGATTTAGAAGGAAATGGTGGAATTCTGAACAGCATCGAGCATCTGTATATCAGTATAAAAGATTATAAGGAAAGATATACATTATACAAAAGAAAATTGGAGCATATCATGCTTCCATTGTCTGTACTTTGCAGAATCAGAGCTCTCCTTTTCCTATACTTGCTTCCTTGTTGCCTTTTCAACCAACCGTTTCGTTTGTTGTCTAATCTCGGTGCTCCGTAGAAAAAAAGAGTTGCTTGCCTATATTTTCTTGACAGTGATTGCGGTGGCACAGTTTTCGCTGTTTTTCATTCTTCGAATTTTAAAAAATGTATAATAATTGTAGAGAAATATTATTGGCAAGACCTCTATCGTTGTAGCTGAAAATTGAAGATGTTGAACTAGTGGAATAAAGAAAACTTCAGTAATGAAAGGATAAAAATACTCATGGTTGTGCCCAATTCAAATGTCTCTTAACAATGAAATGAAAATCTTTTATTCCATTCAGAAAATATTCCGTGCATTTTTCCTCAGTTTACAAAAGCATTTTGACAAGAGTTATATAGAATAATTAAATTCAAAAAAAATGAAGGCTAAGAAAATATATTGTAGAAACTTGTAAACGGAAGAGGTTGAAGTAAGAAAGTCAGGACAAAACATAGGTAGAAAAAGGCAGTGAGCGAGGGTGGCAAGTTGAAAGCGAGTGAGAATATTGAAAGGTTGTGCAAGGTTGTGTAAGTTTGTGTCGATGCAAGTGGAAAAAATGAATAAAGATATTCCAGTATTAATAGCAGCGCGACAGCTAGTTCATCAAGAGAAAATGAATCAGGACTAATTAACGCAGTATCAGTAATATTATAAGCGATAATAACGAGCTTAAATCGCTCGCAATTGGAGCAGCAAAATGTAATGGTCTACTCGACTAGCTATTCTAGCTGTTCCAGCACTTGATGCGGCTAAGTTCAAATTAGGTAGGGTAACTCTCAATATATGCCCTACTTTTAGCCGTGTTTCTATTCTATATACCTCTAGTGCTTAATTAATTCAATATTCTCTAATGTCAAGAAAGGAGTTCAAAAGACATATGAATGAATCATGTTAGTCAAATGCGAATATACTGAAAATTGAAAATACAGAAGATTCATGTTTCATAAATACTCTTAACGAAGAAACAAATATGGCATCGCAAAAATGTAGCATAATAAACAAATATGGTTTATTATAATTTGATAAGGATCATATCAACTGAATAACTTCACATATATGCGAATAGAATGAAACTGAATGAAGTATAAGCATTTGCGAGACGAAAAGAAGGAATGGTTTCTGATAGTGATACAGGAGCCTGAAACTCGACACTCAGGCGTAAAAGCTTTTGCACTCTGTAGAGATCCGCAGAGAGGGTCGACCGGGTCGCCTAAACATGCTTTTGCATGCACTATACTTTATACAGTTATAGAGCAGAAACAAAAAGGTCTTTTTACGTATATTTATTGGGACTTATACTCTCTGATGATACACTATATGATCGAGCTGAGTCACTATCCGTATTATAATTAAGACAATACCTATATTAAATGATTTTACACCAATGAATTTCATTGGATCAAATAAATATATTCACTTAGCTGATTTTACTTGAAAGAAGTTATTATTTGCTTGTGTCGAATGAATTCTTTGCTTGTTACGATGAACTTTAAAGATGTAAAATTTACCTGTTTCTGAAACATATCATTTTCAATGTGTAAACGATCAGAATTGTGGTTTTTCAATGATATGTTTCTCTAGATTTTTTTATGGTGCATCTTCAAATGTCTTGCTTTTTTGCAACCACATTTTTCCTGCGGGTTGCCAAGAAATTGATCGAATAAATTTCAAAGGTTTACCCAACCACCAGCCAGTCTCAATACCATGCTCGTATCCTATCCAATTCTATCTTGTCGGGATCCAATCTCGATCCTATCTAGTCATCCCGTGTAAAACCAGCACCTTTGCTTCAAATGCTCCCTCCGACCCTCCATTCCTCGTCATCAAATTTACACACAACTTCTTCATAGCGATTTCATCTTTCCGTTAGTGTTATCGTTTTTATAAATCAATATTTTATCTGATTTAATTTATGGATATTAAAACACAATCCTACAATATAAAAGTGCACAGTAACGTGTAATTATTTTCTAAATGTACCATGTAAATTGCTTTTCTACTCGTCGCGGAGTTCTAAGTATTCTATATTTAAAATTTTAAGACATTAAAGAGTAGCGCCTACCCCTCTTATAGCGCAGAGTACATACGAGAAAAGTTGAGATTTATAAAAGTAAGCGGTCTTCACGAGGTACTAGGTCGGATCTTTTTCGCGCTTAAGAAGCTAAGGAATGAAACTTGTGAACGCCAGTGGGATAGTTTAGATTCCTGCCGTGCGATAATATTGTGTAGACAAGTTAGTATTTGCTCTACAACCCTCCGCTTTCTTTAAGAACCCTTTTGCCTCTTTTGCCTAGTGTCTGGCAGCTTTAGAAATATAGAAACTTATTTCACCGTTCGTTTAGCTCTCCTTTTCTGATTTTCTTCTCTTTTCAAATTGTGCCGTTTTCAGTACTTGTTTTACATCATATTTTACATCTATTGTATAATAGAGCTAGCAGAATTTATTCTGTTGCATACAATTTCGTGTATAAGGCAGTTTGGACCTTCCGGAGCTTAACAGGAAACATTATATCTTCTAGAAGCTATAAGCGATAATAAATCTTTTCTTTTCAGAGAATATCGAGCGCTCGACTGGAAGGTGACGAGGATGTCATCTTGTACTAGAACTAAAGTGATATCACTTCAAGTCGATAAGACATTCAGGAGAAGTAGACGTGATAATTTTCGAAATACTGTAACAGTTTGATGAACTTTAAAACTGGAATGAATTGACAAATTGTGCTATACAGGATGTTTAGAAGGAAAGTCATGTAAAGATGTACTCAAAATACAAAAAAAAGATCATTTTATTTTGTAGACAAATTTTACATATAGATTTTTCTACTGATTTCAGTTTCAGTAACCGCATAAAGCTTGACTCAAATGTCAGACTTCTCTTATTCCTATTCACAGGTCTGCATTTAATCTCTAAGCGAGCGGAATAATTTACGGTCGATCTTGGCGCTTTCTCGACCTCTGGCACTGCATTTCAGGATTTTTCAAAACTATTCTCTTTCCACAGCCCTTACAATTTTTTGCCATTTGCTTTCTATCAAACGTCGCTTCAATAAAGCATTCAAATCTTGAATATTTCAGCTCATCAAACTATGGCGTTTTTAATTCACGTGTAAAATCTCGTTAAAAGCATTTAACAAAATTAAAAACAGATGTCCTCTTATCTATAAATAATAGTTATCGTTCTTGTTCATGAGAATTTACCGGAAAGGGATTCCACAAGGGCATAGAGTGAAATGCTGCAATATTTAGCAGACCTGATGGAACATTTGCATGTGCAGAACTGCACACAGGTTCTGGATAACTTCATTGCCACTTCATTAGAATTTGAGGCGTATGCGGTGCACAGAGCGAGTAAAGCGGATGCTGAGATGCAAAATATATACGACGTATTCGAAAACAGAGTTAAATTGCGTCCATAGAACTCGCGGAAGCGATACATACTTAAATGTGCAAGTACTCATTTGAAAAATAGTTATTTTTAATTTCTTTCGAGTGAAAATTAATCTAGTTGGGGACAAGAAACGCACAGTTTAAAGAATTTAGAGAGAGAAGATCTCATCTCTGTGGATGAGAGAGAACTTTTGAAAAGGGTGTGGGAAGAGAGAAAGCCAAAGCGAATAGCGAAAGTATTCGTTGACGAGCACGACGTGGACGACAAGCGCCGTCAATAGGGGTGCGGATCGCCCAGACAATGTGCATTGCTACTGCTACTGGTCCAGCAGGGTTGAATCGTTGAATGCGACTGGCCGAGCTAGGGTACTCGGAGAATAGCAGTGGTTTGAAAAAAAGAATTAGACGCTAAAACACGAGTTCCAATTCGCATCAGTATTTCTCCCGTTCCTCCCTAATTGCATTTTCTCGTTCAGAATTCTTGAATTCTTTTAGCATGGACAATGCAAAGAGAGAGCTAGAGATTCAGAAGGATGATGAATGACGAATAATTTAATTGACACAGCAATTTAAATTTCACACGATAAACGATAGGATATATCTTAAAGTAATATATCAGAATATCAAATCATATAAAGATTTTATTCTTTCTGAAGTATGTTTTAGAGCACTATAAAAATAAAGTGCACCTTTTTTTATATAAGGGTGATTTCACCCCTAAATATGAATTTGGACAAGAATAAAAAAATACGAGTATCTGACTTTTTAGTGCACTATATGTATTAGAACGAATCAGATTAGATGCAAACTTGATAGAATCCATTATGAATTTTTCTGTATAAAATCTTTAGAAAAACGTATGTAAGTCGCGATTCTGAATAAGATACATATTATTATATGTAATTTATTCAATAAAAATAGTGAAAAGAGGAAATATAAGTTTTATTTGCTTGCAAGATCAATGATCTGCTCAAGAGTAAATTAGTACTCGTATATACACGAAAAAAATACAACTCGCAAGCAGACATTAGACAGCTATAATGAAAGTTTCACAATCTAAAAATACGCCAACGGAATGAACGGTTTCTTATGAGTTACCACTCTTTATATAAATCCCAAGACACACTAATTGAATTCGGAGAAAAAATATACGTTTTTATAAGGAAAATTTTGTATCTTCTTTATAAATTTCTCATATGTTCATGCCGAGCATATTGCTGATATGCTGCGACACCATCAGATTCCAGTATGTAACGATTTGAACAATGAAACATGCAAAACTGTGACAGAGATGAGAATGTAAAAATAAATCGCTTATTTCAGCGTCAAGTGGCTGTCGCGTTTTCGTCAACTGTGAAAATAGGTTTTCATGCCTGGTAAAACTTTAAAGGACACCGACAACACTATGTGCAGTGGGCACGCCAGGAAACCAGTGAAACTCCACTGTAATTCGTGGGAAACAATTGCGCAGCGAATTTGGAAAGCTCAACCACCGGTTTAATCTCCCTTCCTAATAAATTGTCCGATGTAATTTTCACTGCGCCGCGAAATTTCACACAAACCCGCTTTTGCATAGGTCTCACAATATATGTGACAGTCGAAATTTTCCACGAAATTAAAAGTTATAATATTCTCTTCTCTTTCATATAAATGCAAAATGAAAGTCAGTGACATGAAAATTAGTCAACGTTATAATTATATTTTAAAAAATATGTTTAATCTATTATTTGTACAATTTCGTATATAGATTCTTGAATAACTAAAAGAATTTTCATAGAAGGGAAATTTTGTACATAAATCAAAAATCATGGATGTTCATGTTCAATCACATCAATATAATACATAAAGCCATAAAGTCTAGTCACTGCAGATATATATATATATATATAACGAAATGCCCTGAAAATGAAAAGAGCAAAGAGGACATTAAAATTCTCTCTCTGCGCGTGTAATCCATGATGATTGACTGGTATCGATCTTCGATGCAGGATGTGTTTGGTGGAGTCGTGGTGCTCTTGTATTAATGTCGCATCCGAAATAGAAAAAGGTCCACTTTTTCCGAGCTATTGACAGTTCTACTTCTACCTCTTCGCTTAAGAGGACAGTCAATCTGAAAAGCTTTTACTTTTTCCTCATACATATGTAATACATATAGATATATTGTTATTGAGTGTTAAGGGCGTTGGACCCCAGTGTTAAACTCAAAATTTCATTCTGCATTTTACCCAACGAAAGTTATAGATAAATATTCCACATTTAATATTTGTTAAATTCAATGAAGAAATCGAATTTGTAGATTAGAACTTGGTTCCCACACCCTTAATAAATTTTGATTTATCTTTAAGTGTAACTATTTTATAGACTTTTCAAGTTTCTATTATATGTATAGCAAATACCATATGATTTACTCGTCATTTTGCACCTCCTTTAACACGTCTTTTTTGCATTCGAAGAGGGGTGTTGGATAGAGTAGAATGTGCAATTGTGCATATGTGTATTTGTGTACTCTTGGGGTGCAGCTGGTAAATATGAAGGGTAATGTCGAGAATTCGCGCAAACGTTTGCACATAGAAATGCGAAAGAATTCATATAAGTACGTACTGAAATACACCTCGGAGAGGAAAATTGTCGATCGTGTGAATACTATAAAAAATATGTAGATTTCATCAGTCGAGACGTAGGATCATAATTATTGGGGTGGTTTATTCAATGATCAATCAATATTTATGTATTTATGAAAATATACCTTTCATGGAAAGGATATTAACTAATTTTGCAGGATTCATTTATTTTGGAATATTTGAATACAATTTTCTGTCGAACGTTTATAGAATTGAATAGTCAATATATTATTATCACTATATTGATTTTCAGATATAACGATTTCTGTACAGAAATCTGAAGCTTCAATGTCCACATGTCAGCAGTACAGCTAGTATCTATACTCTGTATCTGATAGTGTATCGGCAAAAGCTCACAATCAGCCGCTTCAGGTTTAGGCAGGAAACCACATGCAACCATATTCTCCCTTACCTAATATCATAGGCATTCTCTGCCTCTATTATACATATAGGATTGAAGAGGGATTGCCAGAATGCCAGTCCACAACAATGTCGATGACAATATGCTGTTATGCCCCACGCAACCACGATCATATATCCGTCATCGCTTGTAAACGTAGAATACTTAATATAGGCATGCTAGTAATGCACTATCGACAGCTCTTGAATTCCGGCCATCAATAATGCATTTTGTTGTTTTTAGCAGATTCAAGCAATTCCCGATAATCTGCTGAACATCTCTGCTATTCTAGCAGATAAAATTTGTTAATCTTACAACTTTATCTGTAAAATGTCTTTGTTATATATCTTGACATCGAATTGTGCATGGTTAACTCGATTGCGTTTGATTTGCTAATTGCAAGAAGATTATAATGATTTTCTGCACAAGAGGGGGTGATTCAAGTGGATTCAAGCAAAATCCTACCAAACCCTATCAAACCTTACAAAAGGTTAAGAATCCGGTTCGTTAACGGATTAAAAGAAAGCCTTTGCAAGGATAGCAGAAATATCAGGAGCCAACTCGTAGACCATATCGACGTTATAATTAAATTAACTTGTCAAGTCTGTCTGAAACTTTTAAATTGGGTGCCCTTACATATATATACTAAGTTTTATGAGTTAATCTTTAAGTGGTTTCTCTATGTATTTGTACAATATATTACTTTTTATAAGTGAGATTAATACCAATATCGATAAAATCAGACCTCTTCTAAACGCGAATGAAAGATATGATAAGAAAAGGAACTAAAGACGAGAGTGATGTATAGTAGAAAGGAAAGCAATGATTAAAGTTTTAGCATTGAACGAGTTCTCGAGGCGTTGGGTTCTGTTGAAGGAAGATTTTAATGATAAAACTCATAAAAGCAGTATCTTGTATGAGAAGCTTCAGTTAAAATTCTGTATGTACATCTTAAGAGATCTAATGTCGCAGTTAAATCTGTCAATTTTAATTACGTTAATAAGTTCATAGTTCATTTTTGAATAGAATTATTTTTGCCCCCTTTCGTCAACTGTAATTTATTTAAAATTGGTTTTTCTTGTTTTAGGTGAACGGAAAAGATGTATCAAATTCTAGTCACGAAGATGCAGTACGTTGTTTTCAACTGGCTCAAGAACCAATTATTGTTGAAGTTCTACGTCGACATCCTAGTCAAGCCATGTCCTCAAAGGATGAGGATAAATCCAATCAAGATAAAAAGGATAGAACAACAATGATGACAGCTTCAGCCAACAACGAGCAAACTGTACAGGGTGTAAAAAATGAAACTACAATGTCACTAGTATCAACAGCTGTGCAGACAGATTGGGTAGGACTAACAGAAGACGAGGATTTGTTTCCGGGTTCTGTATGTGCTGAAGAACAAATCAACGACAGTTTTGAGGATTTTCTAACTCATGATATTGATTTCGAGGTACGTAAATATTTTTGTCTAATAAAATTGTGTATAGTGCAATGAAGCATCTTATTAAATAATTGTTCTTTTAATATTAGGAAGTTACGTTGCGGAAAAGTGAAAGTGCTGAAAAACTTGGATTGACAGTCTGCTACAGTTCAGCTTCTGGAAGTGAAGATGTTGATACCGAAGTATATATATCAGAAATAGTTCCTGAAAGTCTGGCAGCCCGAGATGGTCGACTTAGAGAAGGGGACCAAATTTTACAGGTAAATCAAATAATACAATAATGTAGTTTTTCCAAATATATTCTTTATATTATGTTACAGGTGAATGGAAAAGATGTGGCAAATAAAGAACAAACTGAAAATCTTTTTGCTGAAACTAACAATGCTGTGACCATTCTTGTTAGCCGGTGCCTTTACCAGGTATATACTTAGTTTGTATTCTTGAAACATTAACGAAACATAACATAACAAGACATTCTTTATTTCCAGGATGATGATTACGAAGTAAGACAAACATGTCATGTGGTAATTACTTTATAATATGTATGATACATAAACAACCGTTTCAAAAATGGAAAGATTATAGCAATGGTAATGGTCTTTTATAGGGTTCGTTGCCTGTTTCTCCGGAAAACTTTCCTTCTTATCAGAACAGTATGATTGAACAACTAATACGGCATCAACAACAACAACAACAACAACAAGAGGATGAAACCAGTGTCAAAGAAACTGAAGGAAAGACTTCAATGATACAGGCTCCACCGCCTGTACCTTCGCACACTGTCCATATGAAAGATGTTTTCTCAACATCTTCTACTAGCTCGTCACAAAATTCGCAAAAATCCAATAAGAACATATTATCTCCAACTCATACAACAGAAGAGCGGAAATCGCGAATTAAAGAGTCGATAACAGATTGTTCGAAAAAAATAGAGACATTAAGCATTCGACCTCAGCAACCTGGGCCACCGCAAGTTAGGATAATGGAGGCATATTCAAATTATGTATGGAGTGATACTGAACATATTTATGAGACTATACCTGAATCGGATGCCGAACCTCTCTATTCATTTCCTTATGAAAATCAGAATTGGCCCCAGCAAAACAATCAAGTACAAAATCAAAGCCAAGGGAATCAAATGAAACCTTGTCACTCCTCTTCAAAAAGTAATAGTTCCGGGGAAGAAAAAGACAGCTCGAGTGCTTATAATACTGGCGAGTCATGTCATAGTAATCCTTTAACTTTGGAACTACATCAAGGCGAGAAAGATCATCACAAGAGTACTTTGGTTTTGTGTGCATCAAAACATTCACAGCAACAGCAGAAGAACAATTGTAATTGTCCGATAACGGGAGGTCCGTTAACGAAAAAATCTAACAATCAATTTGTTAAGAAGAGTTCATCTCTGCATAATCAGCGAGATCGAGATAATTCTAGTACCAGTACTTTGCTTGCTGATACAATGTATACAAATGTAGCCAATCTTCAACAAACTATGATTCTTCAACAACAGCTTTTTAAACAAGCACTAAACAGGAGAAGTATTTCGACGAAGGAACCATCTCCGAGAAAGTCAAAATCCCAAGGTAATTTCCAAGCACCCAATCTTACACAATATCAGTTTATTGGCAGCCAGCAGGTTTGCACGGCAAATACCTGGATACCACCTGAAGACAAATGTGATATTCAAATGGAGTGGAAAGTTAAAAGGCGAGCTGATGGAACGCGGTACATTGCCAGGAGACCCATTCGAAATCGGATACTAAAGAATAGAGCAATTGAAATTTCCGAAGAACGTGCTGGTCACACTACGGAAGACGATACAATGTCGGAAATGAAGGTATTTATCGTAATGGCTTAAGTCCAGTTAAAAATATGAACTTGAAAACGAATTTATACAATTTTTGCTCACAGTGATTATAATTAAATTTTTATTTATACAGGTGGGTCGGTATTGGAGTAAAGAAGAGCGTAAGAGACAATTAGAACAGGCACGTGAACGGAAACAACGCCAACAGGAAATGATATTGCAACAGCAACAACAACAACAACAACCTAGTGACTTACTTATATCTGATTACAAAGAAGAGAAAACACCTAAGAAACCATTAAATATCGTGGAGCTCAGTCATAAAAAAATGGCACGGAAGAAAGTTGCATTGGATGATTTTACGACAGTTCAAGAAATGTTAGTACATGGAAGCAGAGTAGGAACTGGAGGATCAAGTGCTGGAGGCAAATTAATGGGTCTCTTATCAGTCACGACTGTCTAATTACGTATTCCATATATCTTTTCAATTTTCATTAAGTAGTTTTATTCCATTATACGCGCATCATGGTCAGAGGTGAAAATACCTATACCATTGATAATAACATAAAATCAGTATTAGTTTACACAAATATGCATTTTTTTTGTAAAATAATTATAGCGTTCCATGATTATATATCAGACAAATTCATCGTTGCAGTCTGAATTGTAAATACTTTTCATATATGATATTCAGCCTATATTAATACAATTTTTTAACATACAATAAAAAATTAACAGGAGATAGGAAGAGATCAGATATATGTAAAGATTATGTACATATGTATATATTAACAAACTTTACGTATTATAAAAGGATATTTGACGTGTCCCTTGAGAGAGTGATCATTTTATCGGAAAAAGCGTTCCATAAAATACTCGATTTCGAGAACAAACACTATTTTGCCACGAAAAGAATATTCTAATATATTACGTAAAACAAACTTTGCCCGGACATTCCGCCTTCTTAAATCTTACCAAGATTTAATCGTTTTTTTTTTCTATAAGTGTTTTTCAAATTAAAATCCAAGTCTTGCAAAATTTTTGGATAAAATCATCCCATATCGAGCAATCCCTTATTTGTTGTAAAAGTGCTATTGATTGTTGTTGAATCAACAGAATGTTAGGATAATTTTTTGTAGAAGTAGAATAGCTATATATATATATATATATTTTTCTGTGTAAATACAATATGTAAACACATTAATGTACATACCCGTGCAAGTATTTAATTTCATGCTCATACAAGGGGTGTAATTATTATTTGCCAAATACGAATAACAAATCAAGTTTATTTTTATTATATGGGTAATAATTGAAAAAATGTCGTACTTTTATGCCTGAATCTATATAAATTTAAAAATAATAAATTTTATTTAGTGTATACAAATATTTTGCTAAGTAAGTTCGTATAATTTAATAATAAATATATAATTTAAAAAGTAGATGGGTCAGCAATTTCTTCATCAATCGATGTTAATATTCAAAAGTAAAGAATGATGATATATAAAATATATGTATAACTTGCGATGTAATACAAATGGACATATATACTGCAAATGATATTTATATATTACTTTTATATGATGGAGTGTATCAAAAAATTTCAAGCTCAAATTGATTCGAAGTATCAATTCAATGATTAATTTTTAAAATTAATCAAACTTGCCAATTACTGCCTGCAGCTTGTAACAGTAACAGTAAACGCTTAACGTAAATATTATATCGTTGCTGACTGAAGTGGTATTTCATATAATGTAACAAAGTAGAAATAAAACCTGTGCCGTAATAAACTTTTTTTTAGCCTCTGGGCAAACCACCAATTTGATATGCCCTTTGGCCGTTTTCATAAAATATAGTAAATTTATCTTTTACTCTTTTTTAACAACCCATAAATAATAAAATTTTGGCGCCCTGATCGCACGTGTTATGTACAAATCACTATAGTGACATTAAAATGTATAAATGAAAGAATAAAAAAATAATAGAATTATTGTTTTTAAATATTTAATTCAACGAACCTTAACATTCATTAAAGTTTTTTTTGGGATTTCAATTCTTTTTTTACATTTGATTAAGGGTTCTATTGAAAATATGTTTATCTTAGCCATATACAAAAACTACAGCATTGAATTCTATATTTGATAAAAAAATGAAACATTACATGTTTATCTATTTCAAGATTTATAAGGCACTTATCAAATAAAAAATTGTTTATACTCCAGTAACAAAAATTAATAACATATGTAGACGAACGATTGAAACTCCTTCTATGTCGATTTCATTGACTTATTGGAATACTGTATTTACGTTGATACTTGTTAGCACTTTTCGTTCCATTACATTCAAGTGTTGTACGAAAGCTGGAAAGCAATGATGAGTCGAAAAATTTAACAGAAAGTCTCTTAAATATTGTGCAAGGTTCAAATGATAGATAGAATCTTGCAATAAATCAGGATCTTCCTCTTCTTCTTCATCTTCAAAACCGTCTAGTCCTAAAAAGAAAATCGTCCCTTATTTTTCCTCTTTTTCAATTACACTACATTCAGCTTTTTAAGGGCATCTGGTAATTACCATAAAACTAAATTTAGTTTCGCCAATTTTATGTTCATAATAATAAATATTTTTTGTGAAAACTAGGCTATTTACCTCTATTTTGTACAGACCGTGGTAAAAGGTCTAGTTTTATTGAAAAATATTTATTACTGCATACGTAAAGTTGGCGGAATTAAATTTCCCCTTACGGTAAGTAACATATGTCTTTAACAGCAACAAACAGTATTAATTCTATTAAAATGATTAATTGTTTTCTTACTTAGCATATTTGACTCATTTCCTGGATCTAATATTGCATGTTCACAATCCGAGTCATATTCATCGTCAGATTCCTGTAATTGAATTAATAAGATGAACATATTTTAAAAGTTTACTTAATTTTTACTTGTACATCTCATTGTTTGCTAATACAAATTAATTCATGCTTACTTCGATGCTTTGATTGGCAGCTGAAACAGCTTCAATGTCACTAGCTAGTTCATTTATAAGTAATTTAAAGATTTTTACAAGCACAGGAATAGTCGTCCACTGAGGTGATTGCAATTGGCTTCTTGTTCTTGTTCTCATACCCTCTTCATGTTCTGAAAATTGGCAACTGTATTATTCAATTCTGTTTCTTAGTTTATATAATTAAAGAAACAGAAAGTTAATGGTATTTACCTGGATATATTTCTTCTCCTTTGACGGTAATCTCATTCAATCTCAAGTCATCATGTGTAACACCATATTCAAGTAGTTTGCATAGCGCAACACTCGCAACCTTTCGATCATAATTACCAAAAAATAGATGTTGTCTGCTGACCCATTCAGATAATACAAAAGCGAGAGCACTCTGTCCTGTTGGGCCAGGAACTGTTGATAAAAAGTTCAAGACAGCGTCAAACTCTGAATTAATCAGGTGAGCATACACCATGAGCAAACTTTGCATCACGGTCGAAGTTTCGGTTCGCTGCATTTTGCTAAGAACAGCTTTTAACAAAAGATCCAAATTTTCACCCAATGTATTTCCAGCTTTCCTGATCAAAGTTGTCACCAATCGGCCGACAAATATAGCAGTGAACTCACTTGACTGTTAAAATAAAATAAAAAAAGAATAAAATACCAGTAAAGTTAACCATCATTGGTGATAATTACCCTTACATTAATTGTAAGGTATCTTTTCATTTACTAACTCGAGGATTTAAAAGTTGCGCAGAAATTTTTAATATATATTCCAGACCAGTACAACCTTCGTTGTCCCTGCGGTCAATAACTTGGTGAGCAGCAACCGAAAGATATGTACGTATCACAGCACTGCCACTCTGCAATGTTCCATTTTCCTCAGAATTTAAAATACAATGACACGCGGCGAAAAACGCATTCTCGACCAATGCTTCGCTTAACGGCTGAGGGGAATATTGTACCAGTACTTGTAAAACGTCTAAAGCCAATCCGCGAGAACCTTCTGAAAAGTCATGGAAAAATTCCACCTTCAAAACCAATAAAAACGCCAGATATTCATAATTCGTTAGATGTTTTTTTCAATGTGACTTACCATCCTTTGATTTATCCACATGATTGACTGTCATCATACTAATTAGAGTTGGTACCAAACGAGTATGCAAATGTACAATACAATCTGGATTTTGTGACAGTGCCTTAAATATATCTTGGCATAAAGATAAAATTATTGGATCATTTTGAAACTTTAAAAATGCTGCAATCGTCAATGGACATATTTTACTTTCCACTGATGCTGTGAAGTTCTTATCTAGCTGCGAAGAAAATGCTTTTCAATTTTAGTTTTTAAGATTATTCTTATTCTATTATAGATATATATATATATATATATAATTTATTTACCGATACTAAGGACGAAAGGGTTTCCATAACTAGTATAAGAACTTCTGTCGGTGGATGACTAGCTAAATTGAAGAGACCTTGAAATATTGTTGGCAAGTGAGAACAAACTAGGCCCTTAATGGCCTCGTTTTCAGCAGCAGCTTCACAAATCCAGTAAATCCCTTTCACTGCACTAATACGGATGCAAATTGGTTGATTTTCTTGCAAACCGTTTACGGTTCCTTGTAAAAATTGTGAATTAATTTCTAAAGGCATTTCTTTTGAAAATCTTCCTCCAAGGCAAAGACATCGACCCAACAGTAAAGGATGAACTCCTAGAAAATTTTGTTTATTTCATGACGCAAGTTGGGTAAGATTAACTTAACGTAGGCTTGAAATCTAAGTTTAATAAAAATTACCAGAATCATTTAAAGTTGTGAGAACTATATCGACTAGAAATCTTACAACGTCAAAGCGCAAAACTCCTGCTTGTTGCTGTTCGACTATAACGTCTTTGGTCAAATTTAGGGCAATTATTGCCGCTTCTTGTATCTTCCACCAATTTCCATTATTACCAGTTGCATTATTTGCTGCCTTTAGCCTGTTAGATTCTTCCACGTGTCTGGTAATTACATTACAGAGTGCATCGACAGCTGAGTTGTTTGCAAGAGTCTGTAAAAAATTTGATTCTAAATGCATTAGTTCAATTAAAAAAAAATAATTATGTATTTGACTTTTATTTAGTATGTTTATTACAGTTAGAAGTTCTTGTGCTGATATTCGAACGTTATATGCATACGCAATTTGTTCGTCTTCTTCAATAAACTGAATCGGATTATTAGTCCATTGCTCAATCTGCTCTTCAGTTACTTGCATAAATATGATTAGATAGTACATAATCTCCTGTTGAAAATTATCCAGTAGACTGGACAACTTTTTATTTTCGGCCAACGTGTCAATGAAATCGAAAATTGCAATGATCAGATTGTTAAAATTTATTATTTCACCTGCAAATATAAATCGCGTGCTCAATATATTTCAAGTAGAGAACCTTGTTACTTTTTATTCCGTTTTCTTTTTTCAAATGTTTAATAATAATAATGAATTTACAAAATAATCCCTTACCATCGGAGTCTACTTCTTGATCGTTTACATCTCCATCTCCATTGACTACCCCCTCTTGATAAAGCTTTGCACTTTGAGTTAACGTTTCCCATACAGGAGGTAGCATTTGCGGTAGAAAATTAGTCACAAATTTCGGTAACTTGGAAATCAAACAATTTATTGCTTTTATTATGTCAGTTTTGAGTCCACAATCGATAGTTGGTCCATTTGGTTGTCTCAGACATTGAACAAATTTTTCACAAAACATGGGAATTACAGGTTCAAGGTACATTTGCGTAAACCCTTTTTTGTAAGTACTTGTTGCTGCAACTAAATTAGTTATTGTTGTGAAAATTTCTATTGCTCTTCCTCGAATACGTATTGAGTACTCCTAAAATATTAATTGTCAAATATTAATCATCAGTCTCTGGAAGATGTTCCATAAACTTTTTTTTCACGAAAATAAGAAAGCCTTGAGAAATTTTCAATGCAAAATAACAAGACTACACTTACAGTTTCACTTTGAATTATTCGATACATTTCGTGTAGAATAATAGGACCAACATTGGGCAAATGGGTATCCGTAAGATCTCTTGTAAACTCAGTTAATACTCGCATTGCACCATGAACAGCAAACTCGTTTTCTCTGCTTAAACAACTGACAAGAATATCGAACAATCCTGGCCAATTTTCAGGCCAATCCCAGTGAGCTATTGCAGATATTGCATATGCCACTGCAGTTCGCACCTGTATAAGAAGAAAGAAATATTTTTGATTTCTCAGCTTTCTTTTTTCTTTTTTTTCCTGTTTTTAAGTGTTTATATTTACCTTGCTTATGGACTCTCGAAGTCCAACAGGTAGTAACTCCTTTATTCTATCCTTCGTTGATTGTTTTATTTCAGGTGGTCTGAACTTCTCAGCTAAGGAAGTCCAATGAGTTTCTACATACTGCTTTAAAAGGACAGAAGACAATTGCCGAATAGGCAACGGACTATTAGGGTCGACAACAAACTCAGTTAAATGAACACCAAATTCTTCTGTAACTTCCAACGCTTGAATCCGTTGCTCAGCTGCTTGACGAGTTTCTCGATGAAGAGATAAAATACCATTTAGTGTATCGTACAAGGCTTCCTTCAAGGAACCTTGCACATCTCCTCCAATGTTCATCCTGTCGTTTCTGAAGACAAATGAGAAAATAATTGAAATAGTATATAGATATAGATTAAGTATTCTTTGTTGGTAAATTAAGGGTATTGGACTCAAGTTCTACTTCCAAATTCCACCTCCATTTTACTCAACCAATATTATAAACATGTAGATACTTGTTTCAAAAATTTTTTTTGCTCTATAGTGTCATTCTTTTTCAAAATAGATGTGTGGCTATAGAGCGAAAAAATCTGTAATTTTTATACTTTTTAAGTAAAATGCGGAATTTAACTTTGAGATTAGAATTTGGATCCAACCCCCTGAAGTAATATGAAGAATTCGAATTAACTTTTAAAATATTACAGGCCGAGACAAGAAAAAAGGTTTAGAAAGTGAAGCAAATTCCATGTGTCCTCTAACATTATATGATTGCAAATTAATCATACATATTTTCTTTAAAAAAATGCCATGTGTATCGCGCAGTGTATAATAACATGTAAATTTGTATAACAATCGTAAATTAAATGAAAATTACCCATATATATATATATATATATATATATATATACCATTTACAGGAGTTTCTATTTCATAATTATATATCAAATAAAAAGACATTTTTTCATAAATTATTCTCCGATATTTCGATAAAAATAATGTATTTGCTATTTCATACATGTTTTAAACATTATCAGCATTAATTGCAAAATATTTGTAAACCTAAAACAATCTAACCTTAATTAAATCATGCATGGATAATCATTTCTGGATTTTAGATTGTTTTCTTGTTATCTACAAAGTGGGCAATTCTTTAAAAATTTATCTAAATGATCGATCAGTATACTTGAAAATATTTTTACTATAAATGATCAATTTAATTTAATCAAATATCGTAAACTCTCTACATACTTACTGCCGTATTTTCCCGCAGTTTTTCTATATATGTTCTGTATATCACCCACATACATATAAACGATATATAAACTGATATAAAATACGAAGAAGTAAAGTAGATTGCTGAATACAGCTGCGAATCAGGGATGGGTATGTAACATACCTCAGGGATTGGATGTGACCGATGTGGCGCGTAACTCGAGTTTTCATCGTATATCAACGTATGTATATTATATATTAATATATTTTATGTATATTAAACAAATGCGTGTGATGCTTTTATACGTACAGTACAATGCTTTATTAAATATTATATAAATATCGTTCATCTAAATGCGATATATAACTAATTTGGAAAAACTAATAAAGTACATAAATTCTGTTCTAGCTGTATAATGTTTCAAGTTTCAATATATTTTCCCAACAGGCACAACTGACACCCAATTGCCCAAACACTAGCACTCATATATAAATACATAAAATATTATATCGGCATATCTCAACATACCTTGATAAATACATATGTACAAATTATTATTTAGAGCCTTCCTCCTTTGCTTGTATCTATAAGAATGACGTATACTTGAAGAGTATTTATACTAATATCATAAGTAGAAATGATCGACAAAAGAAATTTATTTTAACTAATAAACTAATTAAGCGACCTAAATTACTCATTTTAAATTTCCGAAGAGGATTTTTTGGTTTCTCTGATGGAATTTCTATCGCCCCTCTCTGGCTCTTTAGGGCTTAAGAATTAATCACCCTGTATTTATTAATATTTCTCTCAATATAAATTTAAGAGAAACTATGCATTATTTGAGACGCTTTTCTTCATGGACCTGTTAGAGCTCGACTCTTTACATTTAGTACTATTGATGGGAATTTCTTGTTCGCATTGGCCGCCAATAACGTCTTTTATTTTGTTATCATTGGTATTTTGTGACTTTATTCCAGATTGCTTCCCTATTGTAAGTTCCATTATTTCTGCATGTATCCTAAAATGCAATCTTGACTCCAACGAGTAACCAGTATAATTTTTCCTGTAGATTATTACATAAAAATAAATTATACAATAATTTCCGTATTATTTTAAAAATAAAATATACTTAGATGTTAGAATGGTTTTTCGGTAAGAAGGTGTGATTAAACTGATTTCAAATTTGATAAAATTCACAATGTTATGAATTAATACCTTTTAACCAAATTCAAATGAGACATTAAAAAGATTTACCTCGCATCCTCTAGAAATTGTATCGCTCCTTGAATATTTCCTTGATCTCGAGCCAATAGAGCAAGTTCAACTGCCGCATAAGGAAGGAGATAGGTATCTTCTTTGATTTGCTTTTCAGCCTGTATTACTTTGTTGAAACAATCCTCAGCCTGTAGAGGATGTTTCATTTGACGCAGACAAGCTCCTTTTAGTAACAATATCAAGGATTCATTATCCACATGGAAATCGGTTTTTCTGAAATAGAAGAATTTTAATTAAATGTAAATAAATGCAAGAGGACATGTATACCTTATGTATGTGTAAATGTACTTAGATAAATTATATTCTGTATACTAACGGTGCTGTTTTCAAGATATTTTCCTCTGCTTCAATGGTTTTGTAAATATTCATTAGAATATCTTGTCGTTTTCCTGCTACTCTAAACAGGTTCCAAACAAACATAAGCTCGTACATGGGAAGGACTAGGTTCTTTTTTTGCGCAAAATAACGTTCTGCCTTTTTAATGACAAACTTCTCCATGGGCAAGGATTTTCCAGCTATTCGTTGCTTAAACGACGGGACTTGCATCAACAGAGTATCAACGGCGAGTCTTTCTTCACTTTTTGCAGCGGGTTTAGTCATTAACATAATAGCTGCTTGTTGATATAGGTAAATTGTTCGAGACCAATTTGATTCTTTGGCCAGAAGTGCAGAAAATTTGAGAGATTTATCCCATTGCTGCTGCAAAGAATGCGCCCACATCAGTTCCCAGAAGCAGAGATGGTGGAATTGAGGCCATAATTCTTGACTCTTCCATGATTTTGTATACCATTCGACGCAATCCTCCAGATTTCCTCTTGCAAATTCAAGTCTTGCTTTAAAAAACAAAAACCAGACACCGTTTGGATAAAGGCTCAATTCTTGATTCAGAGCATTTTCACACCACTCTAAGTCTCCATCAGTGTGACTCAATACGAAAGAAACAATTAAGTGGTAAGAGAGAAGATTCATCGCACACAAAACTTGACGAATCCCTCTGCGATCGTTGTAACCATCATGCAACTCAGACAGTCCATATGCCTAACAATGTTTAAAATGTTTCCAGTAAATGTAATTAATGGAATTATTAACAACCACAGATTAATTAAGAGTAATTCTAATCACCTTATCCCCGGAAAATCCAATGAATTCCAGAAGTTTAATTACTCGTCCTGGTAGTAAGGAGATCATCTAATAAAAACTCACAATTATCAAATATAAGTGATTTCAAAAATATACTCAGTATTTCATAACATAGATTACTATACACACCAGATTGAAGGAACCAAGACCCATTCGAACTCCACTTTCAAAATGAGCTCTCTGCAACTCATTTTCCCACTTTCGGGTTTTTAAAATTATTGCACATTCCCTAAAAAAGTAAGTAATAAAGTTTAATCAATTTTTTAAGATTAGAAAATTATTTAAGCAGAACAAGAATGGCGAGTTTTGCAATATACTTGTAAGAAAGATAACAGGTTCGAATTTTCAATCCAGCCTTGACAAAGCTGACCAGAGTCTCGTCCTCCACAAATGTAAGCATCGACTTCAAAAGGAGCGATTCAGCATAACAGAGTTCCGCATGCACTTCCTCTGCAATAGTAATTCTGTGTCATTCCCTCTGCATGCACTACGATGCTCCACAGCAGTTTACCATTTCAAAATTTTCTATACATAATTATTAATTATGTAACAGTATATCTAAGTACATGCTGTTCCACCTTATATTTTTCATACTAAGCACAGTTTATATAAAGAGATTATGCTCATACATATCTACGAAAAATGTTTAACTCACAAAAAAAAGTATGTAATCAACAATTTCGATGTATGGGTTATTTTGTTATTACAAAGCTTTATTTGAATCTTTTGTCTGATATATAATATGTTATTAGTAATTGTTACACACTTTCCATGCAAAACAAAGCAAAAAAGCTGCAGAATTAATTTTCTTTGCTGTTTAAAATCGTTATCAAATACTTAAACAACTATTTATATTACCAAGTGTATAAGAATCATAATTTGTTCTCTTGACCATTTTTCCAATATTCTGAGAGAGAGTAGTGTGCCTACGTTGTTTCGAACATACTGCAATACACTGTTTCAGGGCCTCCGATGCTTTTTCAATATATTTCTGCAGGAAATAAATATTATATAAAAAAACAATACTACGACCCACTGATTTATAAAGGAATTCATTGCATTGAGGCCACTTACTTGCTCAAACGTCAGAATGGCTTCTAAAAATGCAAATACACTGTTTCCCAAAGCATGATACATACTACTATTAGCCCATGGTTCCATTATTTTTTTTGCTCGTTCGAAATCGTTATTAAAAAAGTAATGAATGGCCTGCTTGGACTCCATTAGGGCTGTTTCTAAGTCCATAGACGTTAGCCTAAAAACACAGAATATACTTTGTAGAAGCAGCAATAATAAAATTAATATTATGGTGTAGAAATTTGACAAAAATACGTACTGTGGACTTTCTTGTGCATCTTGAAACTGCAATGTGAAAAAGAGGATTATAAAGTACATATATGTATTAGAGTATTTAATTATATATATATATAAAAAATCCATTAAGTCGTACCTCATCGTCTCCTTCAACATCAGACATTTTTTATGAAGTAATAGAAGTCTAAAAAAAGAAGATTTATATTTTTGAATATACCATATAGCCATATATAGTAAATATAGCAATACACTATTCAAAACAAATGGGAAAAATTTAGGACCTTTGCAAGATCGACTTTTTACACAAGATACGTCATGATTAAAATGATAATGTTAAAAAAAATTGAAACTGTAGTATGATTTTATTACTCTTATTCAATAACTCGCATTTTCTATCAGTCATATAATTATATGTTAAGGTATATGAGTGACAAAGTAGCTTCGTATCTATAAATATTGTCTTATCATTTTGGCCACAAAAAATTGAAATAATTGATTAATTTTGAGAGAAAGTAATTTTAGAAATCTTTTAAAAATAATCTATGCTTATAATATTACCTAGATAATCAAGCAGGATAAACTTAGCCAGCGAAATCGTATACGTCAAGAATGCTCAGAGTAGCTTAGTAGACTACAGTGGAAAGTATAATCAACTTAGTTCAGCTATCTGAAGAAAGGTAGACCTAGATTTTGTGAATCTGTGGTTGAATGAAAATGAAGATGATGGTAATAAAGGTCAGTTAGAGTATTCGATTATCAAAATTAGATAAAATATTGATAAAGCATAATTTGCACATTAAGAAAATTATTCACAGAATTAATAAAATTATAGGACATTCAAAAAAATATTAAAATTTATTTATATATATTATTCAGTTCAGAAAATATAATATACATATATTAAAACTTCACCGTTATGTGACACGTGAGCTAGGTTTTGAACATACCTGTCAGCTGTCAGTGTCAAGTTGTGTCAAGTGCACGAATCGCTTGAATGCATGTCTTATTATTGCGTGGAACAGAAAAAATAATTTCTT
>UCOH01006206.1:0-143297 GCA_900474275.1 Synergus japonicus
GGTCAATCCTTGCCAGGGGTGCGCCTAGGACCTTGGAAGACCAAAATCAGTCCTTCTATCCAATATTGACAGGATTTCTGTCTTGGATGTTAAGAGGGATGATTATAAGATAAATATAAATCCTTTAGTAACCATGCGAAGATTCGAAGATGTAAATGTTGATGATGGACCAAAGAAGCTTTGTAAGTTTGTGGGAATTAGTTCCCTAATTTCTTTCTTAAAATTAATAACTTAAAAGTAACTTATTAACTTAAAAGTATAATTAGTTTTTATAAAATAGAGAAAAACATAAAATAATAAAATAATAATATAAATAAAACAATTAGGAGTGCCGAATTTGACTCTTTGTGAGTGCAAGAGCTCTCCTTATTTTAAATTGGATAAATGAATTTATATTTTTGTGACTTGTAAAATCTGCAACGTCACAATTTTAAAAGGCTTTTATAGTTAATTGATTTTCATTTTAATGAAGTCTTAAAGTAACTTCTTGCTTATTTTGTAAGAATTCTGAAGTTTAATTTCCAAAATACATTCTCAGCTTCTAAAGGAAGAAAAAACGAAAGATAAAGATTACCACCAACAAAAAGGGCTTACTTCCTCATCTCGAAGTGCCCACCGCATTTTAGATGTATCCGAGGAAGTCATACATTTTCTAAGAATGGATGTGTAGGAGGACAGTGCCGTACCTAAGCGTGAATCTACTCTCGGAGGTGTTTTCATAATTTATATGTGCATTAGCACCAACGAACTCTGCGTTTCGCACTCACAAGATGAATTCGTGTCTTGAAAACCTTTTATATAAAAAATCCCCTTCGCTGGCTTTGTATGATTCTTTTTAAATAACGCAATCAGAATGATAAGACCTTAATGATGACGAAGCAAAGGAGACTAAAATGCCGTCATGGCTTTCGTGGAATGTCCCTAATGAAGGAGTTGAAAACCTTCATTTAAACTGGGTTTCGAGATGTAGCAAGAATTCTGGTTTGTTGGGTTATGAATCTTGACGTGCTTACCATACTCAAAGATACTTCTTGATCGTTCTTCTTTTGTACGCTTGACGTAAAATAAGTGTCAGGAACTTGTTTATCAGGCGAAAGACAGATCAAAGTCGGTGTCACCTGGACTGAACAGAAAATTGCTCTTCGTTAAAAATTTCTTTTCATTATTCTTCAATTAAAGTTTTCTTTCGCGCGAATCAGCGGCTAATTAACATTATCAGTTTTTTTTGCTATTTCATGAGAACAATTTGCGATAAGGCTTTTTTATCTTCAAGAGTCTCAAGTCTCTTTTATCACGTGACAATGGTTTCAACATTAAAGTGATTCCCCTTATCGGCGTTGCATCACACGACTTTCCATTCCCATTCGCACTTTCCAGCTTTCCAAGAGATCCCAGCATCTCAAGATGTGAAAGATGCGGTCAGGTGAAGATTCATATCTCGTATAATGCTTGTACGCACTTTATAGGACGGCCGGCTTGGATAATAAGGATATTTTGCATATATTAACGACTAATGGAGGCAATAGCAGAGTATCGCTTACGTGTTATTCGTGCTTTTGTCGGTGAGAACTTACGCGTAAAAATCAGAGATCCTGTTTTGATTGAAAGCTATATTCAGCTCGTATAGGTCAGATAGACAGTCAGATTTATGCGCTCATTTGAGTTCTGAAAATAATGTGCCGTTTAACTTTAATCAACAATCTTGTTCAATGCATTCACGTTGCATTAAATAACTTATTCATCTAGAAATATTTTAGACATTTTAATAAGTCACTAATGAGTCCCTTAGTAAGTCCACTAATAAATTAATTCACTAGAGTCTTTTTATTATCTTGAGATTTCATGTAAGAAGTTTCTTGAACATAAATGTTCTCACAGTGCTTGCGTTATCGAATATTCTAATTATGTATCGAATATTTGAATTTTAAATGAATTATCCTCGTTTCAGTATTCAGTTACTAAACCCGATTTTTTAATTTGGTGTTTCAAATTCACGTACATTTTTGAGAAGTGGTGAGCATCTCGGATCTTGATTTCACCTGGTCATTTATGACTTAAACTTCTGGTTTAAAAGGAAGTTAAAAGCATTAAAACAAGATGGCTCTCACACCCTCAAGCACACGTGACCGCTGTTTCTCGGATTCTCGCCTAATGAAGCCATTGACCTGTGTAAATTACGGCTCGATTTCGTGTGGAAGTACCATTATGCGAATCCGCCCCGCTTTGCAAAAATTACTGTCGAAACGTCACTAACACCTAGATACATATATTTTCCCGTCATCTCGAAAGGGAAATATTCAACGGAAACTTTACTATAGGTATAATATAATATATAACTTTAATATATAGGTACTAATTAAAATAAAATAATCTTCACTTCACCAAAAAAGTTTTAATAAAACTTGACCTTCCGGGAATTGTTTCCGTCCAATATTTCCTTAAATGTTATAATACAATTTTCCATGAAAATTTTTTATGAACGTTTGGAGAACCGTCCAGGAACATTTTTCAGATGTTCCTCATTATGCGTTACCTTTTAGCTTAACTTCCATGCGTAGTGCGCTAATCTTATTGGTCAATTTGTATGGCGCGTGAATTTAAATTGTCATTTCAGTTTCTATAAAAGAAACACGTGCGCCTAATCTCGTTAACTAAAATATGGAGCCAGAGAGTGTAAAACGTTAAAAAGTTCCGCAATAATAATCGTCATAAAAAAATATGAACATATTTCAAGAGGTAGTTTCTTAACTTCTAATAAACATTTTATTTTATATCTTTTCGACGAAACAGCAATGACTTTTTAAAGCTTAGTTTTGCCGCGTGGTTAAACGATGACTACTTAGTCTTCCATCTGAAGTACCTTAATTAAGCGCGCGTGCCAAGCACTATGATTTAGCATTAATGATGCTACGCGTAATAATTAGACACGGTGCTTCCAGTACCGGGGTCGGAGGCCGTGCGAGTAACCTCGTAGACCCCAGAAGCCCATTTGAACTTGTACGCGAGCTCGTTGAAAGTGTTCGCTATTGGTAGGCCGGCACCACTGACTTCGAACGATTATTACTTGCTGTGTTTTATGGGCTACCATACACATTTATACACAACACATATAAGCGCGTTATGGCAAAACTGCATAACATGAATATTACACACATAGTGCCTGAAATTTGCCTGCAAAGGATCCACATGTGAAGATGAAGAGAGAATGAGGCGGAGGGCTTGATTATTATGAATAATGAAACTCATAAAATTGTGATTTAGAGTCACAAAAAGGATGCCAGCGCCTGCTTCATTTTTTAATTTCTTATAGGGGTATCAAGAATTATTTCTCCACGCTACTATTTTGTATTTTCGACATACCTCGAGGGGTATTATTATGAAATCAAGCTCTAGACTTGCATATAAATTATAAATCTACTGGATTTGCTTCAATTGTCTTTAGTCTCCTGAAGTATCTGAAGTAATTTGAATTCATTTAAAGAAACATAAGTTCATATAAACAAATTGTATTCAGAAGAAATCAAGTGAATTCACTGGAAGTCACTTGAAATCGCTGAAAATTTTTTTATCTTCCTGAAGGCATTGCAATATCTTGAAGAATCTTGAAGTCAGAAGTAGGTTTACAACCATCTGTTGAGTTGTCAACCCCTCGATATATGGTATCTTTAAAGGAATAATCAAAGAAATTGATCAAAATGGATAGGACTTCTAAAATTATATAGAAGGCCAACAAAATGAAACTGGTAACATAAAAAAAAATGTTAGCTCTATTAAAAATGATAACAGATGACAAAGCGAAAACCACACCTTGGGAACCTGGAGTGAAGCTCATTTTTTTGTTTTTAAGAAGAGGGAAAAGACAAAGAGGGTGAAGAACTGAAGAGTAAGAAGTTGAGGAATATTGAAGGACGAAGAGAAGGAAGAAAATGGCGAGGATAGAGAGAATAAGAGAGAACAGGTTACCGTCGCTACTGAGAACTCACAAATCAAATGGATGTATGCATTGAAATGCGGAGTGTAACAGACCGCCCAGCTACCATAACTCTGATTATCGTTAAGACACGCTTCGACAGGGTAATGCATATAGCAAACTGCAAGTTGCACACCTTTACTTAACTTTACTTCGAAAGTACTCTCGGTGCTCGATTATGGGCTGACGTGCATGACTTCCGTTTTTGGTTTGTCGGTCGAAAAGGGACTGATTGTTTTTGAAACTTTAGGGCGATTTAAATTAAATTATAAGATACTCGAAAAAAGGGAAAGAACATAATATGCAAAATTGTACAAGTACAAATCATTACTGAAATTGTTATTTATTATTATTATTCTTATTTTTGCTTTAAACTCCTAATCACTACTTGTGTTGCGAAGCTGTTGGCCGAGACATTTTTTAAAGACGTTCGTCTCTCATCTTCTGCGGCTCATTCGCTTTTCGCTCCTCGCTTCGTAATTACTTTCTGTTGTGGCCTGCGGCAAAATATTTCATTCGACACTAAAAGATATCGCAGTGGCTCCGTCACCGCAATGATTGTGGTTGCGCACAGGAAATCGATCTTTCAAGATATTTTGCATAAATGAGTGAAAACGAAGGAATGCTCTTTTATGAGTTTTCAGATATTCTGTTGACGAATTTAAAGCGTCTTATTAGGAAAACTGTTTAAAGAGATATCAAATATTGGGCCTTCTGGACAACTTTAATAAATCTCCACCTTTTATGAAAAGATAAAGAGAAATTTACATCGATTTCTTGTCCCACTCACACCTGAAATAATCTACTCTTTTCTCAGAAAAGACCAAGAAGCGACAAATATCTTCTTCCTGGTTCCATGCATGTCTTTGATATCCACAAATGTGGGATGAAACGAGATTGGAAGAATGCATGGTCCTTGTCAAATTATATCGATGTGATAAAAAATGAATCTGAGGGAGATAAAAAGAGAGTCTCAGTGGAATAAAAAAAGAGACTCAATGAGATAAAAAGTAAGCCTCGAAGGTTTCTTAGATAAATACAGCGGTTCTTAAACGTTGTTGTTCTGTCCTCAGTGACAAGATTTTCGAGTACGCATATATCGAGAAAGTTTAAATTGGTCTTACAAATTTATTGTTTGTTCGATGCCCATTCAGTTCTCTAGAAGGGCAATTTCGTGTCGTTCGAAATTGAGATAGGAAGGATTTACGATTCGATCCTCAACTAGATAGATATCTCTGCACATCGGTTTTAAAGGTCCGTGTCCCTTTCACGAAGTCGGTCTGATCTGTGATCGACTCAAGTTTCTCGGTGAAAGTCTAGTGGGATTTATTTTACTCGTAAATTCGAAGCCTCTCGAATAATTCGATCAGCGGCTATTGGGTGTCGTCTTGCGGATTCTCACTTTTCATATCTCATTGATTCGGAAGCTGGAAATGTTCACCATCTTGATTGATTATCTCATCTCATTGTCTCATCCTTTATTCTTGTAGGACCTTTAACTTTTTCTACACTTTTGTTCCGTTCGTTAACTTTCTCATGAGACTCATTTGTCTTTTCTCAATTTTATCAAATTTAGCTCATAACTGAATTAACCCTTATTTTCAAAGATAAATAAAGATTTATAGGACTGTATTTAATTTCTGATCATGTCCTGAAAAAGGTACTATTTAATCATCGTCTTACAAGATTCTAATACAAATTCCTCGAGTCTCTGACAATTTTTATTACCTTAGGTTCTACATTAACAAGAATTGTTAGTAGGTGTGAAGATAGATCGCAAGGTGTATTTAAATGTCTGAGCTTTTGAATTTAGTAACTTGTTTTCTGATCTCGATTATCTCGTTTATGTTCCAGTGACAATGATCAATGAATATTCAGTTATAATTTTATTTAAAAATCACTTTTTAAGCAAGAAAGAAAATGTTTTGTTCCAGCATCCTACGTGTACTATTTTAATGGCTTTTGTATGGGCGTTAATGGGATAAAGGATATTTTCAAACAAGTAGAAATGCAATTTGGAAAAATATTGAGTACTTATGAGAAGATGTGATCGAATCTAAGTACTCGAGAGGCTCAGCATGACAATGAATGCCATTTGGTGAGGGGATAAGCAGAAAATAAAACGAAATAAAATCTGGTCTCGGCAGTGGCTCTATTGAAAGGCGAAGTTAAATTTACAGCGCGTGTGGGAAGAGTGAAAATTTACTGCCCGCAACCAAAAACGCGCGCGCGGCAGCACGACGTTATAAAACCTTCGAAATTCGAGGGTGGACTGTCTCGAGAGAATCGGAGGACGTTCGATTTAAGTAAATAAATAACGACTTTTGGCTTAGACAGATACAACCGACGGACGGATATCACGCCCGTGGAATTTATTTAAACTTTTTACTACCTATAAATAAGACTCGCGATATTATGATCGTCTCTGCATGCAAGCACGGATTTCTCGCGAGGTATGCTAACGCGATAAAAATTCGTCAGAGGTACCTTTGAGCTCTCAAATTTCCTGAGAAAAATCCAGGTGTAATAGAAATCAATAAAAAGGGCAGATAAAATCGGGCTTTTTATTTTCAGATTACATATTACAAAAAATATATTTTTTATCAGAGAACATTAAAGAAATTTTATATCAAATTAGCATATTCAAAAATAATTTGAAGGTTTCAAGATTGAAGAATTTTATTTAAAGAATTTTTGTTATTAAAATGTCCAGAATCGGTTATATTAAGAGTTTATTTGGTTGTAAAAAGCCTACAATTTCTGGTTACACAGTCTTCCCCGTTTTTTGGAGAAATTTCCATTTTTTCCCCTATTCTTGAGAATCTTCTCCTTTTTCCACTTTTTTAAATTAAAAATGTTGTTTTCAGTCCATTTTCTAAATCCACACAAAGCATATTAATTATTGTTTTGATCATAACGTAGTCTAGAGGAACAGAATTGCCTTAAAATATAGATTTAACTTTTACAGGTTTCTTTTAATGCAATCTACGAATTTGATAAGTTTTTTTAGCCCACAATGTTGGGAAATAGAAATATCTTTTAAAAACTGATCTAGACATGTAGCAAAATTAAATTATATAAAAGATATTTCGGTTTCCCAACTTTGTGGGCTATAAAAACTTTAACGTACAGCTCCTGGATTCTTAAATACTTGCAATAACTTGTATGATGTATTAAAGTTCAAGCCGTTTATATTTCTCCAAGGTGTGAACCAAAAAATGTTTTTATAAATCTATATTTAACATAGACTTATAAAATTCGTAGATAGCATTATGAGAAACGTGTATATAGTTAAATTTATATTTTAAGATAATTCTGTTCCTCTAGTCTACGTTAGAACAAAACAATAATTAATATGCTTTGTGTATATTTAGAAAATTCACTGAATAGAATATTATAATATTGTAGAGATGAATGTAAAATTTCCTTAAAGACATTTTTGACTTCTTTTTTATGTGTAAAAATTATTTTTTTAATCTTTCCCCTTTTTTTGTAAAAAAAATTCACCCTATTTTCCATTTTTGAACTCATTTTATGCTGTGTACCCTGAAATTGTTTCTTTAAAGGCTTCTTTAGCTGGAAATAAATTGTACATAGCTTTTTTGAAAAATGATGTATCCCTCGAAAATGAAGATAATTTGATTCTATAATATTCAAGAAACATGATATTAATACGAAGTGAATTTCACACTGATTTACTAACTCACCACATTATTAATTATCTCCTTTGCTAAAACCCCGAAAATCTCAAAATAAAAGAATGATAATTTTTAAGCCTCCAAGATACAACTTCAGTATATTAGAGACAATTTATTAAGAGTCAGACCCTTGTAAATCCCAGTGAGACACGTGCTTCTTCTCTTTTAGATCCCATCTATTTTTTGGTCTAGAATGTGGCGACAGGTTATAAGGTTTGTTTTCAGAATTTGACATCAGGATTAATATGAGGTTCGTCCTTGAAGGCTTTGCTAGAGTCAAGAGACTGGAAAAATTAAATTCACTAATCACTTAATTAGATGCAAGTCGAACAGAAGCGACAGGAGTTAAAGTTAAGAAATTATTCTTAGAGATCTTAATGACTCGTTAACGAGATAGGCTCGTTCTAGGTAACACTCTAGTATCCAGTTAACGAAGCTAGGATTCCAGGATGTTTTACGTCCAGGCGGTATCTAAAAAGGTGATCATTAACCGTGAACTTTCTGCCTTTTGATGAACGACCTCTGTTTCGCGAGCAAACTCAATAGGCGTTCTCATCAAAATCGTGATCGCTACCGCCCGTCGATTTTACAATTTATAATTTTACCGGCTATAAAATGCAGTCGTCTGTTGTGGAAGTATTTTTTTCATAGTATATATCACTGAAAGAATGTTGAATCAGCGAAAAGGAATCGGATCCTAAATATATCGAAATACTGAAGTGAATCTTCTTGATTTAAAATCTTCACCTATTTATATAAAATACTAAATGGGATTTATAAATTAAGAATCCTATTTGGCATTTCCTCCCTTCCCAAAATTTGATTGAATCAAAATATCTTCGAATCATTGTGATTTTAAAGTTTGGTCCATATTCAAAAGTAGAGACATCTAACAGAGTCAGTATCCAAATAGTTGAGTTAATTTTAGATACAGATAAATTGAAAAACTGGTTTCTAGACTAAAATTTAAATTCTGCGAAATTTTTAATTCAAATTTTATGATCTTAAATTCTAGAGCTTCCAAGAACTTAGTCTCCCATAAACCTGAATATAAAAAACGTTTAGCCTTGGAAGATCGAAAATAAAAGGTATCCTCAGCCCTAATTTTGACACTGGAATGTCGGGGACGATAAGTCCTGAGACAAGGTGAGAAGCGAAAATTAAGAGCGTAGAAAGTTACTCGCAAGGTCTCATATAGTTTCTTTTATATTGCCTCTAAAAGCGTAAAGTTCAACCTAGAATGGACCTTTTTCAACGGCATCTACGGTTTTCCTTGTTAAAATTTAAGTAAAAAATCTTCTTTGAAGCTGATGAAGTGAAGATCCGCCTTTAGTGGTGATAAAGATCTCAGAGGATGTGTTGCACCTCCTGCGATTGGCTAGTTTGTGGATACGTATAGAAACGCATAAACTGTAATCCCACACCTTGTTGTCACAGCAATAAACTTCTGGTTTATCACTCCCGGTAAAAATAGTGCTCGTAAAAAATTCTTCCAATTTCTAGTCAAACCCGCATGCGATTCCGATTCCTACATGTATATGTGCCTTCTATAAACGCGTACGAGGACTCTGTATTCTCTACTTTATCTAGATCGAAGTATCAGGGCTTTAAACTTTATGGCTTAGCATTATACACATGCACTTTTGTAAGTTTCATTTCGAGGGAAGGATTATTAAGTTTTGTAGGTGTTGATGTTACTTTCATGAATTTTTTGGGGATGTCCATTTTCTCGAAAGGGGTTTTTTAGAGCCACTTTGCGATTCATTAAGGAAACAGCATCCTCAAGTAATTTAAAATTATTCTCTTTAAATACGGCATTCCTGGGATTAAGTGCCATTTTACGTCAATGGTTCTGTGTTCTTCCCTCTGATGGATCCATTTGTGGAAGAACTTACCGTTTAAATGACACTGAATTGTTGACCACTTCTCCTATAAAGTCGCTCAAGAGGAACTGCTAAATCTACTTTAACTTCAAATGGTTTATTTTATAAGTTTATTTATTTGAGTATATTTTATTATATTTTAATATATTTAAATAAATAAGTTGGGGATGGCTATTGTCTTCTTAATTCAGAATTTTGCAACAATTAATCTATAACTGTTATCATTTTAAAAAATTAGCAATTTTTAAATGAAAGTAAATTAATTTTAAGAACAGAGTTAAATGTTACTTAGAGATCTGGAAGAAATACTTAATATCCGTAGTTTTTTTTTGTTTTTTTTTTTTTTTTTTAATATTTATAGCGATACCAATACCATAATTCCTGAACTTAATAGTGGTTTCGGGTTTCTTATCGACGGTGTATAACAGAGATCTTCGTGAAAGGTAATGCAGTTATCTCTCCTTTCTCTCAACGGTATTTCATCCTCCGCCGCGGGTACTATGTAATCCAATTTTATACATTTTTTACCTAATCTGGAGAATTTGTTTACAAAACAACCCGAAAATATTCTATATTTTCTTTAAGAAACTAAAATAAGAATGTTTTCAAACAAGATTTCAATAAGTTTCCAAGAATTTTAAGAGAATTTGATGCATTTTAAGGAATTCTAAAATTCCTCGTAGAATTTAAAAACATTTTAAGAGATTTTTAGGAATTTTAAAGATTTTAAAGTTTTTCGTTGAATTTTAGAGATTTTAACGAATTTTATAAGATTTAAAGTGATATTGTACATAATTTTTTTTAAATCTCAATATTATTATTATTCAAAATTAGTTCGTAATTTTAATACTTTTCTGCCAGGGAAATTTGTCTGAGTCAGGAAAAAGTTAGGGAAATGTCAGGAAAATTGAAAAATTGAATCTTGTGGTGTCACCCTGTTATATTTAAATAATTCTTTTTTTCGCAGATGTTTTTTATTGCAATGTAATTAAAATAATGTGTTTAGATTTAAAAAGAGTTATAATTCGTTGGTGATAATTTTCCCTTAATTTTCGTGAAATATTTTAGTTTATAGATGGAATAATATCCACGTGAAACCTAATCCGACATCCTCGTCCATCGATCACGTCCGAGTCTACCCATTCTCAGTCTCCTCGGGTCCTATTCAACGTAACGGCGATATTCCACGTCATATCGCGTATATTTCCTCGTCCTTGCACGGACAAAATTCGCAGAGCGAATTTCCAAGAGACACGATCCATCCTGAGGATCATCGATCATTCAGAACCCGCGACACGAGTCCTCTTTTCGCGCTACTCTCAGGCGCGGATTTACCCAATCATACAACCAATTTCCTTTCCATTCACGTGTCTTATTTTTTCAAGAAATCGTCCTCTGAATGCTATTCACAATTTAAAAAAAAATTTAACGTAGTTATTAAGAAATACTTCATTCTAATATTAAAACATTATAATCGGTACAATGGTTGATCATTTCACAATAATAGGTTATTTGCTTTAAATATACGTAATTAAGAAATATTTATGAATAAAACTATTAATAAATAGTGCAAGATTGTTCTGAACATTGCTATTTCTTATAAGTTTTTATTTTCTATATTTCTTAATATATACGATTGATTTTGAATATGATGATCTCTGTACCCATTTACTCTACATTGAAAAACAGAAATAGTTTTTCTTTGCACGTCATATTTTAACACTTAAGTTTCAATATCATATGTATTGAATTTTATAATAATGGCTAGGAAACTATCCATGGGCGATAATCCCCCGTATATTCTGTTTATTATGGAATTTCAGTTAAGTAAAGCTTTAATCAGCAGCTTAACCTGTAATCAACGGAGAACATTTGCGTAAGCCAAGCTTAATAATTTGAAAATACATATCTGAAGAATTTTGTATTAACACATAGAGTTCTTTAAATTTGGCTTTATAAATGTATAAGAAATTCGCTTTTTAATAATAGTAATTGAATAATTAAAATTTTCACTCTTTTAGAAAATTATATAAATTTTAAAAATTGTAAATATCATTTCAATAATCAGTCTTTTGTTTTTCATCATTTTCTTTGAATCATTTCACAACTGCTCGATATTCGATTGCTTTCATGAATGCATTGGAATTTGAACACAATGAAACTTTATATATACGTTTTTATATTAAAACCCATGTTATATGTGATCAATTGAAAATCTCAGGCATTGAAAGCTATCAGCTCAATATGAAAATTCTGCTTTTCAATTTCGATTGAATGATTATGTAATACTTTGAACATGTTTGAAAGGCTTCGTCATTTATAGCATTGAAAAATATTTGCAGTTAATAATGAAATTTTTTTTTATAAAAATAAATGTGAAATGTTTAAAAAAGAAAAATTAACAGAATATTTCTATATTTTTTTTTATCATGGCTGAAAACTCAGTTTAAAATCGCTTTCAATCTGAAAGTATAGAAAAATTGGTACACCAACATTTCTTTGCTTTAAATTTTTAAATCTCAAACTAATGAAGTTATTTCATTTGACTTTTCTTCCGAGAAAAAGGTGACATTTAGCAAAACTAATGGTTTGGACGGGACGTTTACAATCTATGGTCCCTCAGACGGTAACGCAACGCCCTTTTCCTCCCTTTCCGGAGAGCGGCTGCAAAGACTTGGTGAGGTCGCGTGATGGCATCCCCCTCGCTTGGTAAATAAATTACTTTAGCTTATCAGGAGTAATAGGAGCGCGCACGACACAGATTGGTTGGCTCGGGGCACGCGAATTAAAAGTTACTTCTACCGGCCCTTCGCACCATAAGAACTACTTTACCAAAAATGTCACATTTCAAAAAGGGATCTCAAAATTCGAATATTTTCAGATTTCCCTCCATTTTTAATACACAAACGAATATTAGTAACATAATCAGCAATCTAATTCCCAGTTGATTTAAAACCAATTTCCTGCCAATTTACTCATTTCATTAAACTCTAAATGAATTTAATGAATTTTGCGCAATAAACTAAAAAATTTTTCTGAAACAAATCCTTGTTTATCTTGGAAATTAATCAAGAACCTAAAGTAGTATGAAAACCGATTTTCCGATGAATTCCCTTGCAATTAAACTCTTGAACGAACTTCTCGAGCAATTTAATTGCAGTCACTTGCTTCCTTCCTTTTATTATTTGCTAAGTTACATCGACACCTACAAAATAGATTCGATTGAAATTGTAGCAGTGATATCATCGTTATTTTGAAATTCGCATAGTACGATAATTCGACAAAAAAAACTCGGACCCGGAAAGTATGAAACTTTCCATCATGCGCAACTTTATTTCCTTCTTCTTTTGCTCTCTTTTTAGTGAAAGATTTCGAAAACTTTTCTCGTTCTTTCTATATAGGCAGCACGCATATACAGAGATTTCCCCGATCCTGTTCCTCGCTCTCGTGCTGGTTCTTGGCCTGGTTTTTCTATCCCACCCCCAAACCCCCTACACCCTTCATACATCTCGCTTTTCTCACGCCTTTGCCTCCTTCAGCATCGAAACTCGATCGAGGACCCCGGGGCCGAGTTTGGTAACTTCGGAAAAGTGTCAGAGGAAAAAAGCGAGTAGTATCCGTTACCGTTAGCTGAGCTGATTGATATGATTTTATTGCCCGCCATTGGGATTTATTGGCAGCCATTTTTGCATTTGATTAATACACGTGCATCATGAGAAAGCTCGCTTTTTTGAGTAACTTTTTCACATAAGTTTTCCAGCAACTAAGATTGGTCAAGTTCAATATTTGTTCAAATAGAATTTAGTTATAAAGTTTGAAGCAAACATTTTTTCACATTAAATATCCTTTTCCGGTAATGTTAATTTTTGTTTGTTTATCTGCTACAAAATAATGTATAGGAAATGATCAAAAATTAAATTAAATTAAATTAACATTTAAAATCGATGATATTTAATTACATCTGTCAACGAAATGTAGTAAAAGCATCGATATGAACTTGAGTGCAATAAAAATGATTTTTCTTTTTAAAAAGAACGTATGAAAAATTCCAGAGGGTTATTCTCGTAATGAAATTTCGTCGTATTTTAAGAAGAGAGTTGGGACTGTAAATGTCAAAAGGTTTCGTTAATTAAGTATTCGAACACTCGATATTCACACACGTGACTGAAAGCTTTCAATGTTCAAGTTTAAATTTACTTCCATGGTCAGTCAGCTATAAAAGGCAGGACTCTGGACGTAAAATTGTTATAAATTATGCCTTATAAATCTGAATACAGTATTCCTGACGAAATGTCAAAGTTTGATGAAATAACACGCTCAGTTATTAAAGCAATGTAGTGTTTTATATTCATCAAGGTACATCCAAATTAGAAATAGTAAATCGATAGTGAATCCATTTTTAAATTAATTAGTAAATTTCATATTAGCTTTTTTCTGAGTGGAAACGATCCAGAATAAAATTCATTCTGAATAAATCTTAATTTTTTGGAGTCACTCTATATTCAATCGGATTACAAGTTTGGATTGATTTTGAATCAGCCACGGATTAATTCAGATTGAAAACTTCGTTCTGATTAGATCGGAATAAAACTGTTTGATTCGGATACAAACTCCGGAATGATTCAGAAAATTTCGTGTTAGTTCAAAATTAAATTCAACTCGAAGCTTTTGCTAAGGAAACCTAAGGGATGAAAGCTAGGTCGTAGATTTTAGGAGAAATTTCTAGACGAAAGGATATTATCTAAATGTACACAATTTCTACACAGTCATATCAGTTTAAAAGCCACATTTGTGTAATATTATCCAGGGACACAAGTTGCATTTTAGCTTGGCTTATACGAAGCATCTGGTGCCAAGCGAAAGTTAAAGGGTGGACCAGTCTCTCTCAACGCAAAGACAGAGCTCACAGCCTTAAGTATATTTATTGCTTTAATTCAGGCAACCCGAACTAAGCTAGGTATTTATGTCTCAACTAGAATAGGTACTAGAATCAGTACCTGGCTCGTTTCGAGCTACCGCTACTTCTTTGCTCGATACCATCGCCTTAATTACATGTAACCTGACATTCATTATCAATTCCCGGGTGGATTCGAAAATCTAGAACGTTGGTAATCCTTAAACCAGTTGAAGGTTAACTAAGTAAATGTATTCTGCACTTCTTCTAATCGTACTTTTCGAACGCTCTAGTTTTGTAGGTCATTTGTAGATATTGCAAAATTTTTTCATATTAAGGGATTAGGCCACTAGAATTTTTAAAAAATCAAAATTTTTTGTTGCTTAGAAAGTGTTTTAGAGTCTTGAAAATAATATACCAAGAGGCCTGAAAAAAAGGAATAGAAAAATAGGATGGATGAGGAAAAGCCGCTTGTAAAAAGGAGATAGAAAACGACATAAAGAATGGAGGTTTTAAAAGGGGATGCGAAAGGGTTATATGGTCTTTGGAAAAAGGGGATTGGAAAAGGGTGGGTGAAAAGTGTTTTAAGAAATTGACTTTAAGAAATGGGTTTAGAAAAAGGAGTCTGTACGTTTAATTTTGAGAGTTTAATAAAAATTGTACACTTAAGGTTGATAAAATGTAGTCACAATATTTCACTGCTCTCAATAACTTTTAGAGCATTTGAGTTTCAAGCAGGGAAAGTTAAATGCTTTCAAATAAAGTTAGTCATCTTTAAACTTCATCGTGCATTAGCTTTCCAGTTTTTTTTTTCATCTGAATTACCGATTATTACTACCGTTGAATGCAAAGCTTTTGAGGGCTCAGGCCTTTGACGCTTACAACTTTGAAGTGGTAAACCTGAATTTAAAAGCATCCTAGTTTCCAGAGTAAAAAGTTCCTTTCCTTGAGTCAATGCAATGTTCTGTGTTTTGAAAAATGTGGTTCAGTAAAAGTAGAGTTTATTTTTTTTATTTTTAGTATTGCTAAGTTAAAAAAATTCATCTGGTAGATATAATTAATTTTAGACCTAAAACTGCTTCTCACGTGTCCGTAATTTGAATTAGTAGGTAACCCTAAATTAGAATAATAGTTCTGGGCAGGATACGTAGCTAATATTTAATCCAAATGTGAATTGTGGAAACAGTCTCGTCTGCCTGAATAGTGTTAATAGAGGTAAATCCCCTACGCATGCAGTGTAACTTGCTTGAAGAGCGAGTGGGGTTGCTTGGCAGCACGAGGGAATAGTATATTCCCGGATTAAATGTTAACATGACTTAGAGCAAAGGTCTGCGTCCCATCAAGTATGGAGCTTATATCCACCGGAAGTACGTGGTTATGGACGGGGAGGGCCATGCCAGCACTAGGAAGAGAGTGCACGGTCCGCTGATCTAATCTAGGGTTAAGTTGAGGAAGGTTAAGTTAGACGAGTCTCTACCCTGCCGGCATTAGGTGTACCATGTTGGATCCAACACCCACCTACGAAACTTTGTTCGACTGTTGGAGACTCCTCCGCTACCTTTACTCGACCACACAACAGACCTCGAACCAAAAGGAGGTAATCAGAGAGAGAAAGAGAGAGAATTAAAAAGAGAGAACAGTCTTCTGTAGTGGCTATGTGGCTATTCCTTACCAACTTCCAGGGTAACTTACTATGTCTTTATATGTACGCCCCCTCGGGTCACTAGCTTGCGTGGGATGCATAATTCTTGCTGCGCGAACTCGACTCATGCGGTGTTAAGTACACTGGCAATTTCACCCTGTAATGTCGTATTTTAAGGCTTACGCTTGTCAGTTGAACTAAGTTTGTAACTATTGAGGAAGGCGTTTCGAGGAAACAGATAAATATATTCTTGACTCAAGAATTATCCGGGAGAAGAAATATTGATGAGAGAAGCATTCATGACCTAGAAGATATAATCTTGGGTTGATTACTCTCGATTTTGAAGCGTGTCTCGCAAGATATATAGCGAATCTTTGACAGACGTAGGATCCATTTATCCGAGATTCTGCTTTGTGTACATAAGGAATCGATGCCAAATATAATTACCGGTTTTGTCTGTTTGCTTCCGGCAAATAGTCCTTTCACCATTCCTCGTCGGGAGCTAATACGGCCAAACACACCCAGGCTATACCGCCTTCCACCCCTTCGATCTACTTTCTCACTGATGTGAATTCATAAATAGTCTTCACGAAACTTGAATTTCGTTAATTATACAATTTTAGGGTTTTGACATTATGGTCTGTACTTCCTAATAAACTTATTTTCTGGTATTTTATTCATAAAGCGGATTAAATTTTAAAGCAGCTTAATACCACGATCAGTCAGCTCAATGGCTTATTCATACCAACATTTAATCCGTCAACATCTTTTAACTCGAGTTCAAGGAAGTTTCGCTTCTGATTAATATTAAAAATTACTGATTTTAATATGTTTTTTGCCTTAATCAACGCCTTTTACTTTTATTGCCTCAAGTCGCTGAAGATTTGTCGAAATATGACACCTAAACTTAAATAGTAAATTTTAAAAAGTCTACATCAAAAAATAATGTTCGAAGGCATATTTTATAGTACCTAGAAAATTTGATCTACTCTCGTTTGTCATGGCTCTCATAACAATGAATAAACTTTTGGGTTAGTAATTTTAAGAGTTTCTATGTATAATTTTCTTGAACGAGAAATCCAAATTTTATTTTTAAGTCGCGATAATTCATTCCACGGGCGGTTTTTATTTATGAATGATACTCCCACAGAGGAATTTTAAATCCACCTACGGTACTTTTATAAAAGAGGCTTTATAAATTTCTAGTTGTAAAATCGATAACTGCTTACTTATTATATTATAAACCTTCGTTGCCCTCGTTTTATTTTTATTCCGCTGTAATAAGATTCTTTCTAGATTATTGCAAATCCTTGCAAAATTGAAATCTGAGCTTATTAATCCTCTTCCCAATTGAATCAGGCATAAATAAGTCATATCGATTACTTGAGAAATAGTATATTGCATATAATTATTTTCATAAACCAGCAAATGGTTTGTTAAATATCTAAGTTTTCCTCTGACGTCGGCTTTGACTCAGTCACACTTAAGCAATTAAAGTCTCTTCACCTTGATATTTCTAGAAGTCGACAAGACGTATGCTTAACTTAAGCATAATTTAATATGGTCTAAGTTGGCGTCGAAACCCACCCTTGAGAAACAAGTTGCGCCGTCTAATCAAGCCACGCTTTAACCGAGACCCACTTGAACCAGGGAAACTACTTGTCCAACTAATAACCGCCAAGGATTTCCAAACTCAAACATTCCCTTTACGTCTCTAAGACTTTGCTGGGAACTCTTCTCATCCAGTTCGGTGTACTCTCCACTTATTGCAAAAACTGAAACCAAGATTCGCACACTAACACAAAAAAGGGAGTAAAAGTTACTTTCCATGTTCTCCGTTATCCGAAATAAGAGCCAATATTAAATACCTTAAATCTTAAAGGTTATTCCTTTCAAATGAAATCAGAATTAAAACAAATGACTTAATTGTTACGTTCGAATTTATTAATTATTTTTTAAATGAGAACATTCATAAATAAAATGGTGTCAGCAGTGGGATTGAGTTTCAATATTTCTTTATTTGATATTCTGGAATTATACCAAATATTTTATATTACTTAGATAATTATCTAATTAAACTGCATTTAATACAAACATATTTGTAAAACTCGTAAGAAAGTATCCGGCAGGAAGTTAGACATTGAAAAGCAATAGCTATCAGGTTTCGAGAAATTACGAATGTACCTCGTAAATTAGATATTCATATCTCTGTATTCGATTAATCAAAACGTATAGAGTTGGAGTGTGGGTTTCAGTTATCGTTCTACCTCAAGAAGCAGGAGGGACGTTTGAATCGAACGGAAACGGATCCACGGGAGTCGCGACTTCCGAGACAAATTTATTCGCGCTCTGCCCCCCTCCCCTTTTTCCTCTACCCTTTCCCCAATAAGTATCGATTGCCAAGCGTCTCCGGGCACGTTCAATATATAATCACGTTATAACGGAAGCAACGGCGTCACGTGCTTCCTTGCCGCTCCCTCTTCCGCACCCCACACTAACCCCACTTCCTTCGCAACGTTATTTCCAAGGGCATAAAAAAAGAGCTAAGTCTAGATTAGACTACAAGAATTTTGCGGGAAGGATGATACCCTGGAATTTGATATTATACGACAAAATAAAGTGGACAAATTCTTAAGACGTTGGAGGAAATAGCGCAAGTGTGCTGTATTTCTGGTGTGTATTAAATTGGAAACATTTTCGAAAAAGAGGAGTTTAATACGCTGATAAAATACAATTGACGAAGGGAAATATAAGTTAAATGTAAGAAATATAAGAAATTGTGTTACTTAAATCAATAAATGAACAATAAATCAATAAAATAAATGAAAGTAAAAAGTGGATATAAATATTTCGTTTGTAAAAGTGGGATAAAAATTCCTTAGAGTAAAAATGGGACAAAATGAATTTTCAGAGAAAAAGTGGAACGTCAATACGAACGTTGATTGTCTCTCTTTGTTCCATTTTTACTCTCAGAATTCATTTTGTCCCATTTTTACTCTGATGAATTTTTATCCCACTTTTGCAAACGAAATATTTTTATCCACTTTTTATTTTCAGCAGCCCAAATAAGAGATGAGATCTTTTTAAATAGCTCATAAAGATTGCCTGACAACATACCAGATTTTTCTACTAGATACTTAAGGAGAAAACTCGTTTGGAAGGCCGAAAAATCAGACGATTTCCCTAAATTTTTTTTTGTGACGATCGTAAAACTTATCTTTTAAATAACTTTTGCTATATTTTTTTACACCTTAGAGTATACAAAATAATTTTTTATTCAAAAAATATTAATTATTATTAAATTTATATTATTTCCATTTTCAGAAAATCGAATTTTGGACCCTCTAAACGAGTTTCCCCTCTTAAAGTTGTGAGAGTATATTATAAATATGTTCAATATATGAAAACGTTAACGAATGAAATTAAAATACTTACAAGCATTGTCTGACCATGTGCCCGTTTCTCTACTGAATATTTTCAGATAATATCAAAATCCAATCTGTATGCGCCAAATATCATTTAAATTTCTATATGTACTTTCCTTCCAGAAAAATATTCTTTTTATATTTTTACTGTTCATATCCATGTTATTAGATAAAAGAAATTTTAATAAGCCATATTAAAGCATATCTAGCTTTCTCTCCGCGGCAATATAAATTCCAAGAGCAGAATCTTGTACAAAAAGTGACTATAGTTTAACTCACATCTGACCTTTTATAGCTAACTTGAATGTCTTTTGAATCGGGAACGAAAAAGTACATTTTTCATAACTTCGTAATTATCTTCTTCAAGAATTTTTTTTGCGTTACTAGAATCTAAAAAAAAGTACTTTCCTCCATGTGAAGGAGCATCACTTATTATACTCTCGTTGACATTTTGTTAGTACTTGACGTGAAGTTTAATAGTAAAAGCACAGTGAATAGTGACTGCAAAAAGCTCTATAAGGGCGTCTTCTTCTTCCTTAGTTGTTTGTATGGAACGGAAGCGTCCTTAGCAAAATTAAAAACATTTACTTCAGCGAAAGATACACGAAGCTGGAGACATTCTCATAATCCGGGACATATTTCGTGTAGGGAAGAGAGTAAAAAACCACGAGAGACTCCCGCACTTCCTGGCTCGAGGCTCCGAGTGGTAAAAAGAAATACGATGAATGGGATGCTGGGAGGAGGAACTGTGTGAGGGTACATGTGAGGGAATGAACGGGCAAGTGAGAATGAGAGGAAGACTGTGAAAGCACAATGGAGGGAGAAAGCAGAGAGAGTTCAGAGCGACGAAATGTCTTCTGAGACCTCGGGATCCGGCAAGGCGAAGAAAATTGTTACTTACGTGCTCATCTTAACTTATACCTGCCTCGTGATAAAGCCACATCTCACCTGCAGATATTTCACAATTTAATGAAGGAGGAAGATTACGAAGACAAAGAAATTTCACGAGTTTCACTTTTTTCATTGATGATTGTAGAACATTTAGTTTCAAATCGTGCTTGGCTTTAATTAATTTTTGTTTAAAGTAATGGATATATTTTCAAAACGACCAACTCTTACGAAAGATTATTGCAAAAGTCTAATTGTACATAAAAGGTGAAGTCTTTTCACATGAAAGAAAACTCTCAGATCAGGAGGTCGAGTATGTTTATTAACATTCACCTTCACTTTCACCTTGAGATTGCCCTCGCCTGACATTCTTCCAAAATTCCTTCGACATGAATTATTTAAGGTGAAATTGTGAAGGTGAAGGCGAAGATGAATGGGAATGTAAAGATCTGAAGATACATGGGTCAAATTATCAATTCTGATTATTTTTGAGTGAATCAGCTCGAAGCTTTAGGGTAGCTCGAAACTTTGAAGGATCTTTCAATTTGATTGAAAAGTTGAGTTGTAAAAAAAGGTGAGATCTTATAAGTTAAATATAGGATGTCTCGAGACATATCAAAGCGAATTGGAATGATCCCATTCATGATGTTCAGGAGGTGCTTCCCCGAGGGTGGAAACGCAGATAGGAAGGCATCCCGTTATTGTTCGCATGGAGATATCTCGCACGCCTTCCAGGAAGTCGACGGGGTTGGCAGGATCGATAGATATCCACCTCGAGATTAGTACATCTTGGCTGTCTGAGGCAACGGCGACGGGTGCGATCGGTATTAAAAATCACCCTTCGCTTAGCTACCCTCTACCATATCCTTCAGCTTGTCGGGTTTAGCCATTTAAACATTCTCGAGAATGCCGCTGGGGAGAGCAAGGCAATATGCTAAGAAGCAGACTAAGTACGTAAGATGATTATTGTATAAATTTCGAGTAGCCTCGTACAATACTCGAGCTGAGCACCGGTGATTCAGCCGTGGCTTTCGCGGAAATGGAATTCAAATTGTTTCTTTAATATTTATCACCCTCTGCATGCTCTCGCAATCCCCTTGAACAAGGCTGTAGTGCGTTTCGATATGCTAGACTACATGTAAGCGCACGAGGGTCAATATTGGGTTCGACATTGAAAATGTAAATTATGCCTGGCAAAGTAACTACTTACTTGTTTGTTTTCGCCAAAAGCTTCCACTAACCGTAACTTCCGAATTACCTTCGCTCCGTTAGTAATTCGCTCCCAGCGATCATGTTTATGCAATTTCACGTGTTACTAACTTTAAAGCACTTTACTGCATACTTTACGCTTCTTGAAATTTTGTGAAAAAACTTAATCAGGGTGGCCACACGTCAGGGAAGTCAGGAAATAGAGTAGTTGTCAGGTACTAATAAATTATAAAAATAAAATATGAATTTTAAGCAAAACATTTATCTATAATGAATCAAGAAGAGGAAAGTCTATAGATACTTTATTATTTGCGTGAGAGAACAGCGTTCTCTCAATTTTATGTAAAATCCCTGTTAGAAGTCGAAGTTGCAAGCTCAACAATAAACGAACATCGGGTCCCGATGGTTTTACCTTGGGCGTGTAGAAAACGCAGACGAACGCTCAAGCCTTTTTATAAGGCTCAGCAATATCAATGACTCGGCAACCATCGATTGTCGAGGGCGCTATCGTTGTTTAAACAGCATTTCCAGAGACAGAGAACGAGTTTTATATCGAAAGTGGAAGAAAATCTTCTCTTCATTTTTAATAGAATCGACTCTAGATGCAAAAGTGATATGAGATTATAAAAATTAAGATGTAAGATTGATAAGCCCAACAGTTGAAAACTGAGAAAGATTCTGAGAGAATAGGACGGGAATAGATTGAGTGAAGGTAGGCAATAATCGGCAGTTAGCCGATTCGCCAGATTCCCTCGTAGCTGGGCTTTGCTGATAACAGACTTAAATGTTAAGCCCTAGTAGCAGGCTCTGTGTTACGATTTCCCCTATGAGAGTCACGGTTATTGGCTAGGATAATCGATAATCACCTATCATATAGACGAGACGGACGTCTTATTAATTATCGGGAAGCATTTTGAGTACCCATTCAATTACACAGTCAGCCGAATTCGCTCACTGAGAACTCGATACCGTGATTCGTTCTTGAGATATATATGGAAGCTTCGCAGTCTAGACCATGATTGGAAGTCCTCAAGACGAGAAAAGAGAAATTGTAAGTACTACGATTCATCCGGAACTTCTTACAATCAAGGGATGGTGGCTTATATTAATTATCCTTAATCGCAACTCTCTCTCAAGATGCTCCCTCTGATTCAATATACTTTCTGGTAATAATCTTCGATATCCGATAAGGGCTCGGCAATAAAAAGTATTTAAAGAGCGCAATTATAAAATATTCAATTCATATTTAAAGGACGTAATTATAAAATATTCAATCGTTTTCCTATTAAGACGTTAATTGAAAGTTTATTAAAAATTCCACTGAAATTTTCAGAGTGGTGTTTTAATATAAAAATAAGAAAAATGGGACAATTATCAGGTCGCAAAATTTTTGAACCATTTTTTAAAGCTGTTTTGAAGAGTATTGAAAAAAAAGAAATTGCTGACAATTACTTTAAACGTATGTAAAGTAATTGCAAATTTATGATAATAAATATTCTGCAAGGAGAATTAATATCAATAATTATAGTTCTCGTCTCGAATGAAATCATCAATCAGCTTTAATGGGTTCAGATCAATAATTATGTTAGATTAAATTACAAAATTAATTAATATTTTAATTTTGACTCGAATTTTTTAGATCTTTCTGCTGTCACGAGTTGCATACTAAAAACTGATCTTTTTGTGAAAAAAATGGATATTTCTGTAAAGAATTTTTACTGTACACACAGTTTATCCCAAATTACCCATTTTCGTTCTGCATATCTTTTTTCATTTGCTTACTGAGCCGACTTTTAATTAACTGCAAGAGTGGAACGAATTTCACAAAAGTGTAATCTATAATCGACAGTATTATATGGTTTGTTATTATCCCAGCGTAATGACAAAAGTTGAAGAACAATGTAGTATTCGCCAGTTATTGAGAGATGTAGTCGAGTAGGCGGATCTGGCGAGCGCAGGTTGTCGTTTATCGAAATTCCTAGCCAGCTATTGCCATATCCTTCCATCGTATGCATTCTCTAACTCCATTCTTTTGTAAGCAAACGTTTTGTTACACTCTACTGCATTTCATTTAAATCTCTGCGTGAGCTCCCGGATGTCGAGTGAAAGTTAGATGACATCTAGTGCGTTTCTACTATTTTTCGTCGACCTCTATCTTGCCGCTGGGCACAGAGGTTTCATTACGAAAAATACTGAAAGAGTACTGACTACAAAGCACGAAATTTTTTAATTAGAGACAAATAATAAGAATAAAAAAAGTTTTGGAAAAATCTAGCTCGCTTTCACGTATGTAATTCAAGTGAGTAAATGATTTCATTAATGACTTCCTGCAAAACACTGAAGAAAATCATTTCAGGGCGGAAATGTTTCAAACACTGTTAATTAAAATTTCGTAATTGATATGTTTACATTTTATTGATTCGCGAATGAAATTACACACATTTTAAGGGTCTTTGATAAAATATGATGAAATTGAAGGCTCTAAAATGGGATTTGGAGCGAGTCATTCCCTTGAAAAGGGGATCGATAGAGAAATTAAGTGAAACGCTCCCTTGGTTCGTTGCATTGCATAAGGACGTTGCGATAACAACGACCAGGCAAGAAGAATGATTGCGATAGGTAGTAGTGAATGTGGTTCAAAAAGGCGACAATTCTCAACAGAGGAAGGTATTGAGAGTAACGATCGCAATTATTTTTTCTTTTTGTTTTTTTTTTTTACAACGAAACGCTTCAATGTGTGGTTGCAAGTTTCAGGACGAATCGTGTAAGGGATGGAGGGTTTCTCGACAAAGGCTAATTGCAAAGCTCGTCGCAAAAGGGAACAAGCCCATATTACTACCGAACATACAACGATACACAACGCATCTTGTGAACGAACGAGGCGCGTTCACTCCACTGTTCGTTTAGGTTAAGTATTGCACCATGTTGCAGCTTTAGTATCTGACGCGCAAACCTTTACACGTGCATCCTGTAAAGACCACTGACGGATAATAAACCAAAAGCTAATCTTGAATAACCACATCACACGCGAATCCTATCGTGTCTTGTTAAACGTTGCTACAAAGGATTTCACGATATTCGCACTAGGTATGTACTTGTACAATGTACAATGAACAATGTAGATTGTGCAAAGAATTAAGTGCCAAAATGTGTGCCAAATAAATGACATTTTCATGAACATTTCTTGAAAACAGAGTTTACGCACTTTGATTTCTAATTAGTTATTAGAACTTAAAAGTCGTGAAAGCTATTTACTCAGCTAAAAATTACCTGGAAAGAAGCATTGTACAATTTTGTGGAATTAAAAAACAGGTGTTGCTTTTATAGAGACTAAAAATATGAAATTTATCTTTGCAATTTGTTAAGATTTACCTTATCTTTATCTGTGCTAATTTCATTTGATAAATTATACATAGATAATATCCTTTTCAAGAGGATTTAATTTAAATTTAGCGTTTCAGTAGTAGCAACCAGTAATGGTCAGACGTGTGGTTTGCGCTCAATCCCTTTATAAATTAGTATTTTTAAAAATAATATTTAATTTTTTAAGGAAACTTACACACTGATATTTTGTAAGAAATATTTATTTTTTTTTTTATTATAGTTAATACTGGCATATATTAGATGACAAATTTATGTTGAACTTATGCTGAAAATCTTTTTTCTAGGAGCAATTTTGGGTTGGTATGCAACATATTTCTATTATATAAGTAATACTGGCTTTATCAAATTACATAAAATGAAACGATGCTTGATGCATTAAAAATGATAATTCAATACCAGTTTATTTATCAGATAATGCATATTTAAACCGAGAATATTTTATGTATTGCGTTCAGTAGTTACCGCCAGTAATGATCAGACACGTTGAATATGGAAATACATTTTGAACCGCAGATTTTATTTTATTCTATTTATCATTTTACGTTACTAATTTAGTTAAATATTATTTTCTGTTTCAGGTGAGTCTAACCAGAGTAAATATGCCACTAATGATCTGTGAGTATTTATAGTATTTGTACGGTTCATAACTACATCTCCTACATTTCCTTTAACATTTTTTCACAAATATTTCATTAAATCCACTGCTAAAAATTCAGAAGCAATTTTCTGATACTCTATTTTATTTATAAATGAAAAAATGACTGGTTCCCTCTAATACAGGCGTCCTCTGAAGTATTGCGTGTAACTTCAAAGACACTTAAATATAATCTCATTTCGATTTGAAAGGGAAGACCTTTCCAATCATTTCAAAGTTCACAGAGTCGTAAAAGAAAGATAAGAATTTTATTCAAAGGAATTGTAAATGAAAGGAAAAAAAAATTCCAAAAAAGCGAGTAACTTCTGAAATTGGGAATTAACAAAAGTGAAGCTCTTTTTTTTTACTATCGAAAATTCTTTGATTCCCATATCTCAAATGCACTTTGAAATAACCCACCATTGACAATGAATACTGTTTTGGTTGTAAAGTTTTATAGCATTTTATAGTTTTTTGTGCTATTAAAGTAAATGGACGAAAACAGCTTCGATACTGGGGGTAAGCATTCAGGAAATCTCACGGAACTTCAGAGGTACCTGAAGTAATTACGAATCGCGCGGTAATTGAATGGATAATTGAATCGATCCTTATCAAGACCGCGAGTCTTATGGGGTATGGTCACGGCAAACGTGAGCTCGTTAAGGTGCATCCCTGCTCAACCACTTCCCACTTACGATGTACCGAGCTTGTGCTCATTCAAGCAACCGCCCTTCTAACTTCGATCAATGGTCCCTACTCGAATATTTGAATAAAAGGCTTTCGATAATTGCACTCAAGTTTTATAATCAGACATTTTTACGATCAATTTGAATTCAACTTCGATGAATGGTCAATTATCTTCGGTGCAATATCTCAGCTTCGATTGATTAAATAATTCCCATAATTGGCTAAAGCAATTTGAATCGGTTCAGAGTAAAAGGTCCGTGTATCAACAAACCTAACTCATTGTTGGAGAGTGTTTTTTGGCATAGATTACATTTGTGAAAAAAGAAGTTTACGTTTTTCTCGGAAAGTTATTCTCTATTGCTTGCAGACCTGAGTATGTCCATAAGGATAGCTTTATCAGTATCGTTGCTTGATATTGCGATAGCATGGAATTTCAAGATGGCCGAGTCGGGGTCGTTGTAGGGTCGGTCAGAAGGAATTCGATTTTATGCCCCGCCATCTTCGATCAAGACCCGTGTCTTGCCAATTCTATATGTCAACTTTATGACATACTAAAGTTCAAAAACCCATATCACTATATATTAATATCGATCGAGAACACTTTACATTTTGCCGAAATTGTATCCCGATTCTATTAGACAAGATGAGAATCCACTTTCAAAAAATAAATTTATCTAATATCGGTTAGGTAGATCAATAATTGGAGAAATTTTTATCGATTCAAACATAATATTATTCCACTTATTTTCAATAAAATGTGAGTGAAATTTCACTAGTTACTTCTTAACTTATAATGTGATTTTTTGTTAAAATTTTTTCAAATTTCGTCGTCTTGTCGATAAAGTACTTCAACATGCCTTGTCCTCTTGTACCATGAAGCACCAAAATACGTAACGTAGGTCCACTTGGCATGCAGAGGGAGAATGATCGCGTCCTGAATTTCGTATGGATTAAGCAACCCCGAGAGCATAAGGTTGCCGGCATGTACACGGTGCTGAGGCGAAAGAAATTACGTCTCTCCTGCAATTTGAATGGAAGTAACGTATAAAAGATGGCCAACCTATAGGAAAATGAAATTTGAGGTCAGGTTATTTGCTCTATTGTCGTAAAAAAAATCTCGATTTACGAGAATACGTGATAGAGTGCTTACGAGGAAACGTGTTTCTTTACTTTTTACAGTTTATGACTTTTCTTATAGGAAATGAAAATAAGAGAATGCATGGGGAAGTTGATAATTTATTGCCTTTTGATTTTACCTAGAAGAAAGAATTTAAATTGGATATATGACAGAACATTTTTAAATAGTTTTTCAAATCGACTACGAAGATTGACAATATGAAAATAGAGTCACACTTTTTTCTCTGAAAAATTAAAATGTCTCTCTAAATGATCAAAATATTTACATGTAAAATTTACTTTGTGTCATTCTTCGTCTTTACTATACTATCACCTTTTAGAGCTAGAATTTCCATGTTTCTTGAAGTGAAGGTATAAAAGTCGCAAGTATCTCAGCATTATAAAAGTGCAAATTTTAAGCGCAAAGTTCGAAGGACAATCTCTTTATACATACCTATATTACCTACGTATATGCTCAGTTGACGTTTATTCTACCGTCACGAGGTAAGCTTGGATATGGTAACGAAATTGCACTGTCACCTCGCTTTTTCTCTTGACACAACATAAGCGTGGAATAAATATATATCACTCTCTTTGAAATTGCTATAGTTTGAAAAAATGCAAACAAAGAAGGGTTGGAATACCAACCATAAAGGACAGGCGAGTGGTTTTAATTTAATTTATTTACTTATTTTCTTTGAAAAAAAGCCTTTGTAAATTCGTTTCCTTAAAGCATTTTTCATACACGTTGGCTCGGATATTTGCTTGTTTATGCACGAAACTGAAGAAGATGGGAAATTCAATGCAAGTCGTGCGGTTTCATTCCGCGAGTCAAAACTTAATCGAAAATTTCCGGCAACAAGTTGTGACATTGTTATGCAAATTCTGTCATTTCAGTTTAGATCTCACCTGAAAAGGTGATATCTAAACTTTCTAAGGTTGAAGGCCATTCAAATCGAGGTGAAATTTAAGAGTAAAATCCAGAAAAAAAGTTTGGTGCACTGATTGCATTGGTAAAATCTAAATAGAGAAAGATTAGATTCGATATGATTGAAAAGTCGTTTATATCTACATAATAGCAAATATATAAGATTTCCATGAAATTATAAAAAGGCAGATTTAATATCGAATGAGTGGCGTGAAATTCCTCCTGAATTTACATAAACTGGAAACAGGAATAAGAAGCATAAAAACGGGCATTCAAAATGAAATCAAGACCGATTACAATTCGTTTTACATTCCATTGTTCTCTTAGGTCCAGTCGTTGTAGAGGAACAAAAGGTTTCGGGATTTGGTGAACCACTACACTGATTTTACATTTTCATTGTTGAATTTTTCAAGGAAATATGTTTCAGTAATTGTAAATCTGGATTGGTTAGGATTTCATATGACTATCGTTAATATTTAAATTCCTGTTAGCTGATTATCAAAAGTTTCCTGCACTCAATTATTGACAATACTGATAATCCATTATCAAACCGCAATAGATTCTATATTCCTACGTGAAAAATTAATGAAATCGACAGTAGCATTACGAAGTGTTAAAAATATTCAAAGTTAGGTCAAAGTTACTCAATTGTTACTTTTAGCAACTTATTAACACAGTCTTGAAATTATTAAATTGAGCTTTTAAGGGTTAAGAAGGTTAATTCGAAATGAAGCGATCCTTAGGGGAGCATCAAACACATTTCGTTATAGAACGGAAGATGGTTTAGAAGGGTGGTAACCCATCAATTAACATCTTCAGTGCCTAATTAACATATAATCGCAAGTAAAACCGTGTTCATTTGAGGGGATGAAGAAAAATATATATAGTGAGAGGCAGTGATCTTTTCGAAAGTAATAATGATAAGATGTCGGTGAACGGAAAGAACAATATACTCAGGTGTGCTATATGTGAGAAAGTATGAAAAAGGGTGGGGGTAGGAACTGCAGGGGTGATATGGTTAGTTTCCAGATTCCCTCAAGTCACGTTCGACTATTAACCCTCCAAGATTCGGAAACGTTCAACGACCGAAACCACCATCAGCCCTATTTCCTTCCCTTTAGACTCTAAACGAGATATCCTACGAGGACAGATTTCTCGTCAGTTCCGTCTCGACTCTAAGCCAACAGCTTTCAACGCTCTTACAGTTCCACGCTTAGATCCTTAATGGGACGAGCAACTGAAATATTCATGATATTCACCCAAACTGCAGACATCCGCCAATTGCTATTTCGTCTCCTACCAGTCTTCTAAATTTTATATCCCCTTTAGAGACTGTTTTCTACTTCTTATTGTTCATGTGAAGAATTTACATGATTATAATTTTTTCATTGTTTATAATATATAATTTGCTAGCAATATATTTAAAACAGCTAAAATCTTTATTTTAAATATGTAACGAGAAGTGAAAAGTCTATTTCTGGATAGATCCTGAAAATTGACATCGATACTTAATTTGATACAAAGAACGTGTCTTTTCGATGTGAAATTGTCGAGTAAATAAATTTCGAAGGAGATTCCACCCCAGCATATTGAAATGTACGATCTTCGACGGAAACACGACTCTTCTCTTATGTAAAATATATCTTATAGCCATATCCCAAGATCCCTTCAGCAATATTCAAGACAATAGCGTAGTAAAAAGTTATAAGGTGATATTTGAATTCTCAATGTAGCTTGTGAATTCTCACAGCGCACAATAATAATTCAATCGTGTCGAATCAAAGTTCCTGCGATCAACGAGTTTCCCCAAGTAACCCATGGAATCCCAGTCGCTGCAACTCCCTTCTTCACCCTCCAACCTGTCTGTTACGTAACTCGGGAGAATCAATCACCTCAGAAACCACCCTTTTGAAAACTTTGAGGGTTAAGTTACCTTCTCGAACCTATATTCCCAAATCCAAAGCCCCACCAATCCCCTAAATGATTCTCAGAGAGTGCGTGTCAGACTCAAAATCCACAAGTCATTTTCGGCTTACAGGCAATATTAACTTTTTCGTCATGTCAGGGAAAACGAAATTGGTCCAATAAAAAAACAAACAATTTCATATAAATTTGACAAATTATGAAAGTGTCGAAAATCAAATTGCGGAAATAGTCTTTAAGGGGAAGATTTATACTGAATTATTATCAAATTATAGAGAGATCTTGTTGACAAATTGACTTCAGGGATCAGAAATATCGAATTCCATTTTTCACTTAGTTTCTTTTGTTTCGAAAAACGGTATTTATAAATTTATAGGTAATGGGATAGCGTAAGAAATAATAGATCGAGAAACACTAATCATGTTACCCTCCACGAGGTAGTCGTAAACTATTGTTATTCTTTTTTAATTAGATAAGGATCGTGAGGGTTGAATTTCAAGTGATCACGCATGGATCTGCGTGCTCGGTTTTCGACGTAGTAGATTGATGTATTTTGTTTCTTTGGCGAGAACGGTTATTAAATTCATTACATTCTTAGTCGTACCACTTTATATACTTTTTTGGAAGAATTTATTACTCTCAAATGAGATAGTTATATATTTTGAAATTAGAGAGGAATATAAGGGACGTTTCTTAATGAAAACGGGCGTGGTGGTAAAGGCGTGGCTTCAGCCTGAAGACACGCCTTTTCTACCAAGCCCATTACATATAATTTCCTGAAGACTTCAGGAAAAGAGATGTAACCAAGTCCCTAGAAGTAGGTGAGGCTTTAAGAAAGGGGGTTTGAGCAAGAAGGGGCGAGGTTACAAATAGGGGCGTAGTTTAATACAAATAGGCATGTTCTATCAAAAAGTGGCGTATCTTAATGATACGCCAGTCTTTAGGAGAAGTGGCTTAACAAAAAATGTATTCTGTGTGAGAAATGAGTTTCACTTTAAGAAAAGGGGACATGGTCAATTGGTCAGTACAAAAAAGGGTGTGGCTTTATAATAAGGGGCGTGGCTTGGCGAAAATAAGGCGTGTGTAGAACATTATAGATTTTTATTTCTTTTAGATGATATTTTAATTTATTTAATTTAGCTTAGTACAAATAGAGAAAAACCTACGATACATTATTAAGGTAGTGGACCCGATACTCGAACAGGACCCGATAGTCGAACACTGTCAGAGTTATTTAATTTTAAAAAATGATTTTTATTGTTTTTTATATATTTTGGGGGGTGTTCGGGTATACCGTCTCATTTTATGTTAAGTAACCTTAGACCAAACACTGTAGAAATTTTACAATAAAAGTTGAATATTATCACGGCAATCATTGGTATCTTTCTGTCCCATGTTTGTCGCGGTAATTTTCAATACATTTTTAAAAAGTAAGGTATTGACAACATATAATTATGATTTTTTTCTCAAAGTATATGCGCACAACTGAACATTACATTTATCTAATACCATTTTTAAATTTTGTATAATGAAATTTACACAGGTTTTCATTGATTTTTTTTAGAAATTGTTGGTTCAAATTCTAACTTTAAAATATGATAAGTAAATAACTTTTCATTTCTCAACTCTTTCTAATTCGCGTTCGACTACTGCTCCTTATGAGTCAATCTTTAAATTTATATATTTTTTAAGGTAATGTTTAAAAAATCTATATTTTCTTGTTTAAATAGTTCAAAGAATATTTATTTTTACAACTAAAAATAGCTTCATAAGTTTTTTCCGAATTTAAATACTTTAAAAATGCTTTTAAATGGGCAAGAGTTGACACTAAGCCGTTAAGTGTTCGAGTATCGGGTCCACTACCTTATAGAGTTCAAAATTTTTTTTCTGAAGTTTTAAAAGTTCGATTGAAAAATTTAACCTCGAGAACACATAAGCCGACTGCAGAGAGTATTCCAGAGACGTTATAGACCTTCAACCATTCCCAATACCTATATTTTAGACTTAGCGCATTATGATCGTACTCTCGTACGAACGAAGGTACATTCATGTATGTGTATATGACCTACCTATGTGGCTCTACATGCGTAACCTTATTCCGTGATGTTGTATGGAGTTCACCTAAGTTGAAATTTACTATATGCTTATACGAACCATCGTGCACCTGGGGTTGTTTTCTGGGTATGAATGTCGAAGCTAGTAGGAGAGGTGACTGGAAAATAGAGAGTACGAGAAAGATGAAAAGCCTCTTTTATGAGAGTGTTGAACCTCACTCTTCTAAAAGGCAGAAAAATGAGAAGGTACTGGAAACTTCCAGAAGACAGTCGTGCAAAAGCTGTCCTCAACACGTGTGAGATGATATCTTATGATAGAGACTTTAAACCTTGCTTTAAACCATCTGTTTTATTAGTACATATTTCAAATGCATTCTACTACCCATTTCTAATTGTTCAATTCATTGATACTATTTTGAAAAATATCCTGTATTATTGAAAAGATGTGGACGTTTATACAAATATGTGTATTCGGAAATTCATTAATATTTGGTATATCACATATCATATTGGATGGTTTGAATTGTAATAGAATAGCATTTAGTTCTTATTGGATTATTTGGAACTAATTGAACGAAAATGCTAGACTAGAAATGCACAAATTTGATGGTATTTGCTGGAATATTGCATAAGTGCATTATCTGGAATATGGTTACTGACCTCTGTATTTGAAATAAACAATTGGAGGACCCTACTGCGATCCTACTTCATATAGCCGATTGCGACCGGGCCACAAGAGAATCACATATATGTATACAAGTTGTTCCGCAAGGCGTACCTGCACAATTTACCGTAATAATCCGATAACTGATAATATTGGCTGTTTGGTCAGGGCTAAATGAATTGTGGCAGACACTACACCTCTCAATTATTATTTTGCTCGTCAACTGACTTTGATGTTCGATATACAAAATTCAAAACCTCTTAAAACCTATTTTAATTGGTTGAGTAAACTTTCATTACATTTCATTTCACTCTGTTTTCGTTTCATATAGATTGGTCTAAATTTTGAAATAAATATAGTCCTAAAACGCAGTGTTGAAATACATTAATATACATACATAGAAATACATTATGAGATACATTAATAGATAGTACTATCGGTATCTTCTAATGTACTTTGTTTGGAATCCTATCAGAAAATAAGTTGGTACTAATGTAAAATTAAATTACCTGGATATTAAGTTGGTAAAATTGTGGAGACCATCAGGACGATTTTTTGAAAACATTTTTATAAAATCTGACCAATGATAAAATCAATTTGTTGAAATATTCAAACATTTTATGTTTATTTCCACAACGACCAATTTTTTCAAAAATATTCTCTGGTCTACACAATTTCAATTGTTTTCATGAAAATCGGGTTTCTATTGTCAAGGAAAAAAGGTTTTTAATTTTTTTTCTCATCACCCTTATAAGTTTCATTAAAATGATTTTTGAAATTTAATATTTCGGTAAATTGAATTGTATAGCAGTTCCAACTCACAGTAAAAATTTCAATCAAATCTTCACATTAGAATCGTTTAGTTTCAAAATCGATGTTTTGAACATTTCAATATGAGTGACATTCCCTAAGAAATAAAATGGGACAAAAGGACCAATATATGAAATTTAAGAACGACCCCTTTTCATGTTCTTCAGACCACTAGCATAACAATTCAATCTTATAGGGTAATTTCAATACCAGAATGAGTTTCAAAAATTGGCTCGGGTTTCTGTCACCGACACTTTCGGACCCTCTACGTTTGAAAACCCTTCGGTAGTATCATAATTCAGAAAAGACCTGTGAGGGTTGCTTAAATTGTCTTTTGGTCTTGTGCTTGGAATATCTCAAAACTCGTCTCGGCAGCATCTTTTTTTTTGGTGTACGGTAGTAGGTACCTGTCGTCTGAAACATATAGCAGGTACTAAGTACGATGTCTACATACCGCATGTGGCGCTTGCGCAATTCCTTTCGCGTGGGCCACGGGGTGGGTTATCGTCCTGAGTAGGACAATGGTGGGGGAAGGGGTCGGTAGACGGAGCGGCTGATTCGTTCGCAAAAGACGAGATTCAGTCGGCCGGCGAATTCGCGTGCCGAGCGTTCGTATTCGGTGTGGGTTGCATCCGTTTATCGAAATTACAGAAATTCACTCTGGTCCCTAATCGTGCGTACTTTTTACCCTTTCCGTCGTTTCGAGCCGGCCTAGCGATTTTTAATTCCGGTATCGCGAATCGGTGGCTGTATTTAAAAAAAAAATAATTTAAAATAATTAGAATGAAATAAAAAAAAAATGACAAGTGTATTAAGAATTAAAATAATAAATCGACGCAGGAGAGATCGACTTTTATCAGTAAAAATGTTGTTAAATGGAGGAAGATAAAGTGTTCCTGGAATTTTAAGTTCCTGGTTGAAATAACAATTTTTCAAGTATGTTTATAAACATTCCGAGATAATTGAGAGTTTGCCAAGAGTCTGAATTTAATTCTGCAAGTTTTATTTTCTTGAATTCTATAAGGATTATTGACTGAGCGACAATTCTCGCGATTTACGAAACATATCCCAAAGGCTTCCTGCCGGCATATCTGAAACGCGTTCTGCATATCCTTCGAATAGAGTTAACGTATTTGATTCTACTTGATACCATTTCTATTGTAAAAAGTTTCGTGAAAAAACATTAAGTGTTGTGATTAATAGCGTCTTTCGGTCCAATGTGTTCATAATACGAGTCACGTGACTGGTGTTTCTGAAGGTGAATTTTTTTAGTGACTGAATTAACCAAAGTTTTTCTGAGCTATTATAAGTGGTTATTTTGATGAAAAAAGTGATGTGTGTGAAAGAAGAAAAATACGAGAAAGTGGATGATGTTGGACGAGGCTTTGTCGGTGAAAAAGCTGAGTGCCATTGATATTCAAGGTAATTTATTTGTTTACCATCAAATGTTTTGAAGAATTTACAAGACACAATAATTGAGTCCTTGAATTCCATATACGCATCGTTGAACAAAAGCTCATTTATTGTAGCAGGTAGATTGCCAGGAAATTTACAATTTATCTATGGCAAAATAAATTCATTAGTCTATTTATGCAAGGTCTATTTATGACCTTCAAGGGTCGCTTTTAAGAACTTTTACCTATTATCTTAGGCCGTATTTAAACTTGTATTTCAAAACTTTAGATTATTATCTCTTTCTCTTAAATAGGTCAACATTTCAGAACTAAATTTGATTGGAAACTACTGTTCTGTAAATTCTTTTAACATAATTAAATTCAAGTTAAAAATGTACAAAATATTCGGTTGCCTGGTTCACACACTCGGGTTTCTTAGAGCCCATGGTAAGTGTTTAATCAGATTGCAGTCGACTTTAATCGCCTTTTAATGTCACTACCCACTCAGGAGACGAAAAATCCGAACACCAGCTTTCCCGAAGTATATCACGCGATCGCATGATACTTTTTAAATCGCGTACAAGACGGTGTCATGAAATCGTGCACGATTATAGCCACGATTTTGTGGGCATGCAAGCATTGAAAATTAGAGTTTCGATCATTTGATTTAATTTTCTCATTTTTATTACTTCACGCTATAACTTTCAATTTAGAGTCATTTTTCGGGGTTCTTATTGAAAGGTTTGGTAGTAAGGGGTGAGTCTTTAAATATCAGTGATTTCATTCGTCGTAGAACTTAATCACAGCGGTTTACCAGGAAGCTTACTTCCCCATTGCCGTCAAAGTTTTGCTCGATATCGGGAAAGAGAGAGAATCCATTGGCACGCCACGCTTTTGTAACGATGACGCGGAAGATAAAGCCAGATTGGTCGAGGAACTTTCAAGCGAACTGTAATGAAGCCCCTCGCGAACTATACCTTTCCCGTGTTGCTATCTCGATCATACGAGTCTTTAAACGCTCCTGTCTTAACCATTTTCTCGATCGATTAACAGCTAAACTTGTTAACTTGTCGGATTTCGGCCTGTAGGGATTATTGAAAGACTATAGAGTATAATCCATTACTTTTAACCTCAGATGGGAAGTGTTTTTTAACCGTAGTTATTAATAATATTCACATAAAGGATATATCGCCAAACACTATATTTTATGGTTTCATATATACAATAAAACATAAGCGTGCTTTATGATCAGATAATAAAAAAGAGATGTAAAACATTTATGAGCGAAAATAAAGATCCTCAAAAGTTGAGATCTTTTCCTGCATCCATTTTTATTTTCCAATATTATCCTGATATCTTTCAATTTAAGTAAAATCCTGACTTTGAAAAATAAAACTGTTTTTCTTAAAGTTTATATAACTTTAAAATGGAAGTTTCCCCTCCTCTCAAAGGTATTACGTATAATAGTGCAACGACCCCTTTGCCGTGAGGAAACAGTTAATGTATTAATTATAATAGAATGGCACAAAAGTGAATTGTAATTGAGTTGCAAAGGGCATTGTTTCTTTGGGTTTTTTGAATATTGTTGTCAAATTCTGAGTAGAAATTGAAATGACATGGCGCATTGTGTAGGTTGAGTAGTAATGTCAATGTTTCGTCAGGCCATAGCTTCGTTGCTCGATGGATAATTAATTACGTCGCCGGAGATTCGAGCCAGCAGAATGCCGGTTGAAGAGCCGCGAAAGTGTAGTCCTCGGTCAGAAATAATGTTCGTGTATCTCTTTGTATACTGGAAACTCGCGCAGAGAGAATAGAAGGATAATATTTCAGAGAAAATTAATAATTAGCTAATTAGCCTCAATTTTTACTAATTTATTTTGTGCATTTTGAAAAAGAAGAATAATAAAGTTTCTTACCATTATAATCGAGATTCGAAGCTGACAATATTTTCCACAATATTTCTTTTTCATTAAAAATAAATTCTTTTTATTTTTAATAAATTAATTCTCTATTGTAATATTTAATACCACAGAATTTAACTAAACCATTTTCCCGTATTATTTTTTCAATTAAAGTTTACTTCAAACAATGTTACCCAAAAGTTTTTGTTTTCATTTGGTTTTGTTAATTTCGTTTCAATTTTAATAACAATAATAATATATATATATAATTCTATCGTGTATTTCATTTTGCGCGAATGCTAAGCATTTTTTTCAATCTTTTCGCACAAAATATGAAAAACCGCCTGCATCTGTCATTTTATTAAAACATCAGAGATGCATATTTCACCCCAGGACAGATCAACGTCGAAAACATTTCTATTTCTCTCTATTCACCCCATATTTTTTTTATCCCTCGCCCTTCTATTAAGATATTTTTGACATTATGGTAAATCAACGAACAACATGCAAAAAAGTCACTTTTCCACATGTGTCGTATTACATCTTCTGGTCAGCGAGTTTTCAGCTCACTTCATTTCCTCGCTCGTTTTTTACTTCTCTTTTTATTTCTTCCCCTTTTTTCACTACTTCGCCTGGAAAGTTCATACGTTTCACTCGCTTTGCAGTCGCGGCCCCATTTGGTCTAGACGCGCGTTTTGTAACGAGCTGAATTTCTCTACGTTATCGAAAACTGATAACGTTACGAGGATAATTTGCAGGTCTATCCGCATTTTGCTAAAATTAAATTTTCCTCTTCTCGGTGAAACGTTTGCTAGTGACAGAAAAAGCAGTCCGCCATTTGTGCGATCGTCTTTCGAACCCAAGCGCTTTTCATTTATTCTTGAAATCCGTCGAGCACACCGCGAACCGCGAGGGTTTCCTTTTACAATGCTTAATTACGATTTCCTAAATGTCCCGTTCCAGCTCATGTCTCCGAAAGTAATGTCGTTGGGAATTAATGTTCCGCGTATTATGTTACGCGGAAGCGTAGGATTCAGCCGAGCTTCCCATCGGTAATTAGCAAATGGCGAAAGGAAAAAGGGAATGGCGAAACTTGGTCGCTGCCAAGGCCTAAAGCTGCATGGCCGTTTACGCAGATCATTATAATAAGAGCTTCGGCCCTCTAGATTTATACTGTGCTTAATTTTAATTTAACAAAATAAGAATGCGACCTTACACGTTAAATGAAACGTGATATTCATTAATCAACGTCTTTTTTTTTCTCTAGAACATTTTATTCCATCTTATTTACAAAACATGTGTTATCATTTTTCTACTATGTTGCATTTTTATTTAAATCAGTGAAATTTCACTGATGCAAATTAAATACGTTTTCTTTTTTTAAGTTAAAGATAATATTCAAGGAAAAAGTTCAATGTTTTGGTTAATTTCACTACTTTAATTCAGTAGAAAAAAATGTCAACTCGTTGACATTTTTCAGAACAACGAGTTGTGAATCATAAAGTTGGACCGCAGTTTCAAAAAGTTATTTACAGCAGTGTAACATTCACGAATAGTTTAGTTTTTAGACCATAAACCCTTTATCTTCATTCTACTTCCTTTTGTTTTAACTTTGACATTGCTGGCTTGGATTTTTCGCTCTGTTAAATATTTACGTGATTTTCCGAGAAAAAGGGAACCCAGTCTAGATAGGAATGCAAATAAAGATCTTGTCATTAATATAAAGTAGTATGTTTTATATTTTATTACTATTTAATTTTGAAAAGACATTAAAGAATTATATTATGGATTAGGGTGGCCCCAAAAACATAAATTTTTAAAAAGTTGAGATACTCTTGGATATTTCGGTTTCAAAGCATGAAAAAATATTACTGTATATAAGCTTGAGTCAAATTGCAATATATTTAGTTTTCCTTCAACGGCTCATTTGGCTGAAACTTATAAAGTAATATTTTTTCATATTTTGGATCCGAAATATCCATGAGCATCTGAACTTTTTAAAAATTTATGTTTTTTGGGCCACCCTAATATTGATCATAATATCACTCTATATCCATTAAAATCTGACGTTTATAATTTGACATATGATATACCATATTGAAAATTCAATCTAAAAGATTAACGCATGGAAATTTTACCGTACCAAAAGATACTTTTGCTATTTCATATTTGAACAATGAATTGAACTCAACAGACCTAATTGGACAAAGAATGAGTTTTAATTAAAATTTCTTTGATTTGATTTGATTAGCTGAATATTTTATGAAAGAAACCCTTTGGTTAAGTACTTGATTCATATTACAATGAAAAAAAAATACTCGAAAATCAGTAAATGTACTTTTGAGTCAATAGATCTCATTCAAAAGCAGATCTCTCAATGATTTAAATGAATTTTTAATGAAATAAGAATCACTCATTTCCGTTCAATATTGATAGTATAAATTTTATAGTATATAATATATACATCTCAATCAATAAAATAGCTGCTTTTAAACAAGATTTATTGATTCAAAAGTTTATTTATTGATTTCCGAGTATTTTTTTCTCAGTGTTCATATATCTCATTGTTTTCTTAGGTGATCTTTTATACCCTAATTGTGCCAAAATGTCTCTTTATACAGTTATTTTTTGGTTTACTTAATATATCACCAATCGATTAGTAACGACTCTTGCATTAAAGGATAAAAAGAAGATCCTTTATCAGACGTTCGATATCTCTTTTGGTCTGAGGGGTGTTGGCTGAGCATATTCTGTATTTGAACTACTTTGCCTGATCAAACAAAGGGCTGACCGGCCATATCGTGGTTGGCAATCGTTTGCTTTGGCAGGTACGTCTTCACACAAAGCTTCCTGGAGTTTTTACAGTATGTAGGTTGGATTGGGTCACAAGGTTTTATTACTTTCACCTTTTATCTACTTTCGCGTATATTTTTCTCATGTCTTTTTACGATCGACACTCCCGAGAAGCAACGTTGTGGTTCGTGTATTGTGTGTAACACGGCTACTATTATAACCGTACAATCTATCGTAACCAGCTGTCGGATATAAATTGCCTTTCCGGATGGAATATTTGTGACTAACAGGCGAGAAAAATTATTGATCGTGAAACTCTCAGTTTGCAAATCTGTCAACCTTGCTTTTATTGTTTTCCGAGACATTTATTGGTATAGAATGCTTGGAAGATTTCCACCGAGAGATATCTTCTGAATAGATTTTCCTACATTGTTTCAAATATTGAATGAAACAATTAATTTAATGAAATATCTGTTGATGAGTTGGTATTCAAGAGCGACAGTAAACGTTTCTAAAAATTGAAAATTCAATTACGCCAAAGAAAAATCCAATTTGCAGTATCACGCAGCTCGATTGACCAATAAAAGTTTCGATTTGTAAAAATCATTCAGTCTCGCAATAAACGAGATCGAAGTTTATTTTTGATCATAACGATTTTATTGCAGTTGTAACATTGAAATGGTGACGTCAACTTTGTTGTGGAAACTTTCTATCTTATTTTTCTTAAGAGACAGTCGTAATCTTCTTGAGTGCTTCAATTAATTCGATTAAATTGAGTATTTTAAAGTCTTTGCAGACAAAAGTCATTAGTTATTCTTTTTTTCGGTATTTAATCAACTATTACGATCTTGGAAAATATTCGTTTACTTTCGAAGGCACAGAGAGAAACGCCGTTTGTTTTGTGTGTATTCGTGTACTTTCAATTAAGGTGACGCAGCTACGTTGAGTTAAGGGTGCTCTCAGAGCTTCGTGTTATGGCCCTGATTACTGGGTCTCGACTTGCACGTTTATACTAAGGCTTTTCTGCAAGAGTAGAGTAGACGCTTAGATGTTGTCGACGTAGAAGGTTATACGACAAAGGAGGGGTTTTCATTGTTAGAGAGGGATGAAGAAGAGCAGAGGAAATGGCGGGAGGGGATAGATTTTGAAGGAAACTGAGTGAAACGGGTGAGAAAAAAGGATGAAAACAGGAAGCGATAATGAGATAGGGGTGGAGAGCTGAGGAAAGTACTAGAAGGTAGCTCTTAAAAGCTCAACAAAGTTTCATTTAAAAAGCTAATTAACTTGTCACCATTTTACTCCTGACCTTTTATTACGAAAGCTTCGACAATAGAATCCTTTTTTCTGGTATGTTCTTTAACTTTATGGTACATTTTTTATCTACACTTTCTTCAAATAATTAGATCATCTAATTTATCTGTCCGATCTCTATACCATTTGGAATTGATCTTGAACACGTCTACATTTTATGGAAATTGATTAACGATTACTGCATGTTTTAATTGATAAAATTATATTTCATTGTAATAGAATCTAGAGTATAAGAGAAATTATTTGTCCGTTTGCTCGAATTATTTTCTTTTCAAGAACATACGTTTGAAATCTTAATAAGGGATAGACATTTCAATTTTCTTTCTTAATCTTTTTGGAAGAATTCAAGTGCTATTTTGTTAATAGACAGTGATGGAAAAACTCATCTGAAAATTAATTATATCCCTGTTCAGAGTAAATGTGTATGTGTCTAAAAGTAATTCAATCTGTCTTTGATGTCAAAATAAAGAGAATGAAACAACCGAGAAACAGAAAAAGCATAGACTGCACTGATGTCTGCAATTTTTATATATATTTATTCAGAATTCTTATTTTCAATTTCAATTCACTTTTCCAAGAGTTATATAAATCCTGAATGTTATGTTGCTTATCGTAAGTAGCTTTGATAGACTATCAGTGTTTCGAGATTATCCCAATGGGAAAAAGGTAGAGTGCTACTTGGACGGACAGATGATATGGGGCGGCTATTGGGGTCCATTTCTCCCCATGGTACGTGATCAATCTCAAAGATTTCCTTTGATCCAAAAACCCTTGAACGTTATTTTCCTAGGTTTCGATTTTCTTAAGCAACATTTTCCCAGAATTAAATTGCGAAAGCCATTTGGATTACGAAAGCAAATTTGAAGTAATCTCTAAATACATTGTCAGATTTATTGAGGCGTGGATTCAAATATATATGTCCAAGAATCTCCAAGATTAGAGCCAACGTTTGTCAGTTTGCAAAATTAATTAAAAGCTCTCGAGGGCGCGTATTAAACGTTTTCCAAGCGGTAAATTTTAACTGCGGTCCGGGAATAGCTATAGGCTGCAATGAGCATAGAGCAAGAAGTGAAGAGGGGATGATAAAGAGAGTGAGGCAAAAGGGATGAAGGCCAGAAACAGAAATACAAGAGACAGAGAGAGGGTGACGAATCCTTCACCTCCTGTTCACGTAAAGCTCATAAACGTTCATATATATAGTAGCAGGATGTACGAAGGGGGTTGTACATGCACATTGTTGTTCATGTACAGCTACACGTGTTCGTTAACGTCAACGACGTTGAGAACGCCGATCTCAAGTCGTAGTCACGGTGTAGATTTAACGTTCTACACGAGTCAGGAATTTCTTATCCGACCTGAATACCATAGAGAGAACTGTCGTAAAATGCTTACTCCAGGCACTACACACCGAAGACGTTGCTCATCATGTTGCCATCTTCTGAACTTGTATTCCTTCTTCACACAAAGGGAATGTAAAATTACGATCGCGGCTAGAGCTTCCAAGTTTAAACTAGTTTTCGGTTCTGTATATGCCAATTCGCTTGATTCATCACTGTACTCTATATATGCCATTAACCCTTTTTTTTAACTCTTCAAAAAAAAAAGCAAAGCTATTTCTAGAGGAAGATTTAAATGTTTTCAAAGAAACTTTAAGGGATTTTTAAGAAAGATTTAGGAAATTCAAAGAATTTTAAGGAATTTTAAAGTTCTTTCAGGAATTTTGATCATTTCTTAAAATGATAAAATTTTCAGGAGTTTAATTAGAAGGAAACTGATGCAGAAATTTTTCCGAAATAACTTTATCGTGGCAAATGTTAATTTAGTGCGCGAAAGAAAAAGCTCAAAAGTGTAATGCATTCTGGGTTGAATCACAATCTCCTTTTTTTAATCCTCAAGTCTTGCCTCTATTTTCGAGGTTTCTTATTATTATCCTGATATTTCTTTTGCCTCCTCTTAGATTCCACGACCTGCATGGTCGACTCTGAACAGGTCGTCTATCCGTCGAGTTCCTCCCAGCTGCGAAATTGTATCCCAACTGCAATTTCTCTGCGCGTAACACGGCCTCTTGCCTCCTTCTTGAGAACGTGCCGTAAGTCGACGGATCGTACAGTTTGAAAAGCATTTTATTCTCAAGCGACACTGCAAAGAGATGGAAAATACTTTTTGTTTGGAATAAGAATAACATTCGTCTGTGAGTGTGAGAGAGCTTAACGTCTTGCTTTCAAGCTAAGCATAGTGCCAGTCAAAGTAGATAAAGCGTCCTAGATTCTCAGAGAAAAGACTGCATCTCTTATAAAACTCGAGGGATAGTCAATCACACCGAAAAATCCAATTTTCGATAATTAAATTGAATTTCTAAAATTGTTTCACAGCCTTTTATTTCGTTTGCTTTGTGTCGATACTTTGAACTTCTCTGACCATAAAAGCCATATTACTACTGAATCACTGGCACACTTTCAAATCGGGGGTTGTACTCACGAGTTCACGTAAATTCATTTTGTCGCTGAGTCCAGTTTTCTGTATTTTTTGTATTTGTTTCCACTCTGTTTTTTTCAATAGAAACCAATGATGTTGCGAGCACCGTCACTCGAAGAGTGAAAAGCATCAATTTCTACAGTAAATTCAGTCACTGGAATACAGATCCCTGGACTGAAAATTGATGGTAGAGGATTTTTTACATTTATCCAAAACTATTGTTTTTGAGATCACACGAGAGTCTTCGAATATATGTTTAATTTGACAAGGTTGCACTGAACTGTTTGAATGCTTTTAATGAATAGAAAAACGCAATAAAACTAACAAAAGCCACTTTCATTTTAAACAGTCGGTTTAATCTAGGTCGTTTCGACGAACGTGAGACGATGTGCAATGTACATTGCATGAAATTTTTTTTTATCCACGAGCCATGTTAAACATGCCATTCCAATACAGTTTCAAATTTCAGTTACGTGAATAAATACCGTTCACTTTTTTGTTTTCATTTATAGTAAATTAATTTTAAACAATGTTGATGTGGAATTGAAAACTATGTTAGTAATTTGTTTATCATAATTTAAATTGGTGCCAATAAAAGAAAAACAAAGCAAGTTCCACACTATTGCGTCATTGCGACGGTGTTTCTATTTCGCGTAGTATTTCGTCAATGCCAACGAAGAGGGGCTAATAACTGCTTTCACGTAATAGTCCGGCGATTTTTGGTAGGGTCGATGGATACGTTGAATCATTCCAGGGAGAGAATAACGAGCGTGATAAAAAAATAAATTAGAAGAGGGAAAAAGTGAATAGATAAATGACAGAACTACGAAGGGGATTTGAGAAGTTAAATATACAGTATACACAGTTTTTTTCGTAAGTATGTATGTGAAAGTTGAGGTGTGTGATGAAAAAAGATAACGTTATCAAAAAGAAGAAAGGCGAGGTGCTCAAGGAACTCGCGTGCTCGACTAATAGAATTAAAAGAGACGAGGTTCCTTACTCACTATATGCTTTACTCCCTACGTGGATGGATATTCAAGTGGTGCCTTTAACTCACCTCGCTGATAAAACTCTTCATGAAAAGACCAGGAAAAGAGAAAAGAGAGAATAAGAATGTCGGATTCTGACGAGATATCCGAATAAACAGAGAATTTGTTCATCCAAATGACAAAAGAATGACAAGGTTTTCTGGAAACTTTCATAGAATAGATTTCAATAAGAGACATGCACGAGTATTGGATAATACAGTTTTTTTTATTAACTTGACTGAAAAAACTAAAAACGTTAGTCTTATAAAGAAATGTGTATTGAATTATATTATATATTACATATATTATATTATATTACATTATATTATATTATATTATTTATATTGCATTCATTGAGCTATGAATGTGGTGTATCGAAGTAATAATATGATTCCTTAATTTGATAATTAGTGCTCTGAAATATATATGAATTACATTACATTAATTATCTATAATCTACTTTGCGAATTAACTTCCTAATTAATTTCATTGAATGCTGAATAGTTTGTAATAAAGGAACAAATAATTAGGGCTCTTTGTGCTATTTATCAGAATATATAATCCTTCGCTATGAAATTATATTATATTCAAATTAAATTTCCTGTTTTATTTTGAAAGATTTCATGTGTCATTTAAAATAATTAGAGATAATTAGTCATAAACAAAAACTGTCATTATGAAAATATAATTTGTTGCTGAAAAATGGAGTAAAAAATGCGTTAATTTTAAAAGTTTATCGTTATGCAATGATGCACGTCGATATTTCAATGCCTGTTGTATTTTTATGAGAATGGGATATTCAATAAAAGTTTTTTGCTCGATTTTTACTTGCACTGAACAGAATACTCTTCATGGGAGTCGAGTTTAAATGAATCTTTTATATAGAGTGCATGGCTCAATCGTTCATGGAATGCGGAAAATTTTGATGGAACCCATCATAAAGGTTCTGATCGACTGCCATGTCAAATGCAATTCTCTCTTCAGTGCACTTTGTCTCCCACAGAAATTAGTTTCGCTATTGAAGTGACCATAACACTGTTTTTCAATTTTAATATTATGGGTTTTCTTTTATTTCACAATAGTCATTGTACTATATCTTGCACAAAAATTCCCTATTTCAAGAGAATTATAGAACGAAGTTATCAAAAATAGTTCGTCTAAAATCTAAATATAGGATAATTTTTTGAGAAAGATTATTTGCATTAAAAAACGTTATTTTACTTTATATCAAAACCATTATACACAAAGTACGTATGTGACGTGCCGTGAAATGCTTTGTTCTCGATTTTATTTCAAAAATTCACTGCTAAAGAGTTTTGGTAATTGTAATAGTTTATCCGAGCGAAAATTACGTTGTGCATTTATTTATAGCTTTTGTTTTTTAATTTTCATACTGTACAACTTCTGTAATAAAGCACTGAAAAAAAGGTTTGGTTCGGACAACAAAATAATTTTGTTGATATTTGTGCAACCAAATTTTTTTGTTGGCTTAACCAAATTATTGTTGGGTCAAGAAAACGTTTTGTTAACCCAACAAATCGTTTTGTTGAACTAACAAAAATTTATTTCAGCCAACAAAACATATTTTGTTGCACAAAATATTTTTTTGAGTGAGGTTGGTAAATTTTCTTATTATTTTTAGTAACTGCGTAATGGATATTATTTTAATTTAAAAGAATAGTATAATCTTGCCTTTGTTTAGATTTTACTGAGCACTATAGGCTCAATATTTGAATATAATACATGTGGGAAAACATGCAAATCTCATTTCTCTTTCTGCTGCCAAACCTTTCACGAGAGAACAGAATACCAGCGACGGGCACCATTAATTTCGATCGACTATATCATTCGGACTCAAAACGGGAGCGCTTTAAAAAAACTAACAGTGAACGGGTACGTGCTGAAAATAACCTGAAAATTTAATTCGACGCACGTGCGACGAAAATTGCCTGTCCGCCACGAAAAAAGTTCATTCCTCGTATACGCTGCTTAAAATGCTTGCAATTTTCCAACATATATGTCCTATGAGTGCGCAAAATTTACGTTGCTAAGAGACATTATCCTAGAGTTAGCGGGCAAAATTACTATAAAAAAGCTTGTAATTTTCACCACGAAATTCTCCGAATTTGACACATATTTTGTCATTAAGGAATAAAAATATTATTGAAAGTAATAATGAATGTTATATTCCGATATGTTTTTTTTTTCGCATCATATTGATGTTATGTAAATCTTTACCATTTCTTAGAAATAAAAGCAAAAATAAAACATGAGCTTTAGAACAAAGGCTTTGTGTTGGAATATGTAAAACATTTTTTTCATTTAAAATTTAATGTAAGCTCGAGCGTTTGAGTATTTCTTGATAAAGAGCACGCAAGGCACACAATACGTATTCAAAATACATGAACTTAGGAGGTTACGTGCGTTTCAGTTATAGTGAAAACTTTCTTACCGAGTTTTACTTTGAAAGCGATTATTATTGTTGAACTTTCGGGAATGTGGATCCCTGGTAAAAGTGAAGCAAGTCACACATGTATGCATTTTTGAGTATGCATATTCAAACAAATAACCTTCGAATGCAACACTCGCCTCAATTTTATAGATAATTTTAATATTCATGGTTTAATATTCACGCTCAATCAAAAAACGTTTGCATCGTGAACTCATTGAAATTCCACCAATAACGCTACCCATTTCAAAGCCGAAGATTTTATGTACATTTATTATACATTCAATGTTTATTTTTATATTTTATATGCAATAATCACAAGTCGTTTCATAATTATCAGTAAATCCAATAAATGAATGGAATGCACGTTAAATAAATATGAATTGAATAATATTTAAAGGGAATGTCCATCGAATAATTAAATAGAATAAAAGTACCGTTTGCAGTTGATTTTTTTATGTCTGTTTATGAGGTTTAATGATCTAAATAGTGCTTGAATTAACACGTATTAATATTGTAAACTTGCATAAATATTTATTGCTTCTTATAAAGATGGATCTGGTATTTTTAGTGGAAATTTCAACCTTGGTAGTTGATTGATAATTTTCTCTTTCTAAAGGGAATAGACAGGTGCGAATAAGAAAACAGTGAAGACATAAGGATGAAAGCTTTCTGTCCGTGTTTCAACAGAAGTGAAACAGCAAAAGGTTAAAACGGTATCACGCCATATTTCAGTGACCACTATAAATATAAACTAATGTCAATAGTCACGAAAGAAAGCGGTTTTGCCGTCTTTACTTTATAGCGCCTGCGTTCTCACTTTTGACGATCCCGTCTCCCTTGAATGAACTCACACTTCTCGTAGAACTACTAAGTAAATGATACGACACGACATTCGTCTCGGCAGTTGAATGGAGTAAAGACTGAGAAAAGAAATTAATAAAAGCGGGAAATAAAAGTCGGGGAAACATCAGTTTGTTGAATCACGGTCCACGAAAAGTGAAGAGCAAACAGGTAGGATGAATAAGTCGTAAGCTGGAAGGAAAAAGGAGTACAAAATAGAAAAAAAAAAGGAGAAAAAAACCTTCCTTTGAGAGGAGAAAAGAGACTCAAAGTGGAATAGATTTTTGTTAAAAGCAACTCTTTATTCAATATCAATTACTTCTGATCAACAAATACATTTCTTCCAATCATCTCTGTTTGAGAAAACTCTGACATTCTGGTTTATTCAAAAAAAGTTCTTATATTGGAAGAAATAGTGAGAAAAAATTCTGAGAGAGAAAATAAGGAGAGGAAAATGGAGATTGACTAAAGAGACACAGTGTCTAAATGGAGATGTCTTGTACGCAAAGTCGTCGCGTTAAAGTGGCAGTAGCTCGGAAGCCATGACGCTAAAAGACAAAAGTTGCTAAAAGAAGATTCTATCGACTCCACCTTCGTGTTACTCTCTTTATCTTTTTCTCCTTCGCCTCCTCACTTTATGCACCTCACTGTTCTTTATCTTCAAGTAAAGAATAAAAAAGTGAACGCATTCCTTCCTTGGTTCTACTGCTGCTTGCATCTGGCTTTTCTCGTTCCCGTTCGGGAAAAATGTTCGATATATGGATGATGGGAGGCAGCGAGGATATCAATCGAACTCGACCGAATGCACCGGATTTTTTGGTCCACTGGATATTGTCTATCTGTGAGTAGGAGAGAGAAGGCCGTATGGGATGGCACACGTTTATAGACACAGTTGTCAAGTCTCTATTTTCCTTCATAAAAATCTTGTTTGTCATTTTATTTTCAATAGAAGCTTGATGAATTTCGAAATTTATTTCTTATCGAAATTTCGAGTGTAGTTAATACTAAAAAGTAGGAAGAGAAAATAAAATCTTGTCTCATATAAGATCTTCAGTTTAAAAAGAAGTTCACTGGCTCTTGAACATTTATCATCTTTTCCGACTCACATTCCTTTCAGACTTTCTTCGTCTTAGCCTTCTCTCGTTTTTTTTTTCGCCGTTTCAATGAGCTTTCATTTGAGACATACGATTCGTCTCGGCGGGTCATTATATGAATTCTAAGTGTACCCAGTATTCAAAGAGTACCATTTCAGACACCATCCAGACATGGTCTCACTTCTTTCATGATTTGTCTCTTCTAGTACACTAATTTTCATTTTTTTTTTTTTCATGTACATATATTAACAATTTTGATAGATTAAATGTCGAACGTAAAATATTTTAATGATTTTGATCATAAGCTGCTTTTTAATTTCTCATTATATTTCATCGTCCCCTTATTAAAGTGATCCCCAGGTTTATCGTTATACTATTTACGATAATTAAAACGTAATCCTCTCTTTAAATCCTCTGAGTAAAACTCTATCAAGATAATTAAGTTTAAGAGCTTTTTGAATTTAAATACATCGGCATTATTGAGTTCATTAATTTTACGAGTTTGAAAATAACAAAATGCAGGCTTACGAAATTTCACTTTAGTTTTACTCGATTTAAATAAGCAAATAGGGGACAAAAGGAGAACAGAAATAATTTGTTTAGTCGAAACAAGATTGGAACGAAGGTCCGGAATTATGGCTAACATTTCGTAGCCGCTGAAACAGGACAAGAGATTGAAGGGATCGGATGCTTGGGTACGAAAATCGAAACGATAGCTATTGGTTTCGTGTGCCTATCGATTTATCGGAGGGTGACTATTGAACCGTTTCCGAGGTGATTGGAGGTTGGTCTGCAAAACGGAATTTCCTTGTTATTCCTGCATCGCCTGTCGCGTTTCTCGTTTCGCCGCTTTTACATCGTCTGATTGCACACTTAGTCTCCTCTGGTTACCTACGACCACCCTTTATTCCACCACTTCTTTTATTATTTTTAACATCCTTATTTTCTACTTATCAAATTTATTTTAATTCTTCTATTCAAATAAGCCACTTTATTAAAAAGAAAAACTACCGTAAAATTTCTTTACTAAAGCCAGCGATATGAAAAAACATCTTGTAGTTTGAAAAAACGCCTTTTATAAAGCACTTTTTTTTTATGTATTTTAAAAGCACTTCTATCATTTAAACTAACACTTTGCATACACTTTTACGGAGTGTTGTCAAAGTGTTGTTGCAGTTTGAACAGTTTTTATTACGTTGAGTTTCATTTCGTATCCGATTACATTCACGGGGATAAGCCTTGGCCTGTTAAAACCTGCAGAGATGCTTAACATCCAACCCCAGCGTATTTTTAGTGTGAAAGAACCAAGAGTGGTTCATTATTGCCGGAGCGTGTCCTCTTGTCAGACGGGACTGACACCGAGCTTGTCACCCTCGACCCTCACCCCTTTCATGACACGTAGTACATGCCTTTCTCTCTCCGACTTTTCTCTCATTTACCGCTTCACTTTCCACTTTGCTTAGCTATTGCTTTACTGAAACTCATATGTATTCGGTTTCTGCAATAAAATCTTATCCTATCTCTAACTAGTAGATATTATCAAACTGAGTAGCTAATGAATCGTTACTAATTCAAGTACATTATTATTACCCCTCCCCCTCCTTTAAAGCCACCCCTCACAGTTCATCGTCTCTTTACTATCTCTCCTTTACATCCTTTTCTGCAGAAGCTGATGATTTATCCTTCATAGATCATTCTCCTTCCCCAAATTTCTACGTATACCCTCTGAAAGTTCCCCCCATCTCTCAAACATCTCCTCTACTTCTTCTTAACTCTAAATTCAGTACAGTACAACCTCCATAGAAGGACCCTCTATAAGAGAGCCAATAGCCTTGATGAGCAAAACCTCTATACGAGAGCCGCAGCCAAGTGCAGCTGCTGCTTTTATTAAAATTATTTTTTCTAATTTTCATACAATAATTTGTGTATTTATATATATAATCGGTTTTCTTAAAAGTTTTATAAAAATAAAGCTTTACGAAAAGTTTTAAAGAAAACAAAATTATAATTTTAGTTTAAATTTAAATATAATATGTACATATTTTTATATCTACATTCTACATATTGTATTTATATCCACTTTTAAATGTAAATACATTTTATATGTAATCGAAAGGACGCTGCTTATTCGGCTTTTTCATCGCCGCCGGCCACAGACTCTCCTATAGAGGTTACGTGCCCAAACACACATTTTGCACACACGCGCAATGTCCGAGTTCGAAGCCCAAGAGTGGGGGCCCCCTATTTCTCGGAATTATTACCCCTAACCGCCCCTGGTGGTTCTCTTATGGAGGTTGTACTGTACATAGACAAGTCTTCTTTTCCATAACTCCACTCATATTTATCCCGTACACTACTACTACCTAGTTCTCCTCTCCTTTAGAGATCCCCTCCCCTTCCTAACAATCCACTCATTTTCCCCTCTCATATCATCAATTCCCTCCTCTTGCCTCACTGATATATCACTCACTCCATAATCAGCCCCTCCCAATCCTTTCAGCTACCAAACCCTTCAGCCTATCAACCTTTCCACTTTCCTTCACAATATTGATATTATTATTATATAGATATGTCATTATTATATAGAGACACGTGTAAGGAGCATAATATAGTACTGGAATGAGGTTCATTTGATAGTTGACACGTTTTTGACTTCCTCTTGACCTTGTAGAACAATCAACAGTGTACAAAAGAAAGAGGTCAGGCTGGATTTGAACGTTGAGTACTATATAGACTACAGTACGCGTCACTCGCTGTACATAATTTGAAATGCATAAGCTTGCATCTTAAATATTTTTCTAGAGAATATTTTACCAGACAGTATTTAGATTAAAAGTCATAACTAATTGGATGTAATTGGAAGTGGTTGGAGGTGATTTTGCAAGTGGTTTCTGTACACTTTCTCACACCCTCTAATTAAGAAATTGCTTCAATTTGTAGGTGATACACCAATAAGAATAAAAATGTCTCTTTTCTGGCAATTATAACTTTTGAGAGTCGATCCTCTTAACAAATCACATTCGACATTTCAAGAAATACTTTGAAAGACAAGATAGGGTTCGAGTAAATGTTGCTTTAGTCAGTATTCGTGCCAAGACTCGAGATCCTCTGTATTCTAGCGGCTTGGCTATATTTTGATGCTATTTGCTGGCTTGTATTGTTTACAATTCTCATTCGTAACATCTAATATTTATTTTACATGTGTGCTCTCGGAAACTGCATCTGTTATCTGAACTATGCGATGCAGAGAGTCGTTCTCAAGAACGCGAATTGCTATTTTTTCGTTTCAAGTCGGTTATGGTTAGTGGGGTAGTTTACGACTTGTGCGTGAACATTTAGAAAATACGTTACCATTTAGATTTTGAAGGAGAATTTATTTCCTATGTGTGCGGTGAATTTTAAAGTTAAACAGATTTTGAAGTATTTCCATTAGTTCAGTGAACATTCAAAAACATATATTTCTTGAAGGTATATAAATAATATTAAAATTCATTAAAAAATGATTTATAAATTTAGATAACAATAGTAATAAACATGAACCCGTGCATTTAAATTTCGTTCGCGTAGTGCCAATCGGGGCGTGAAATCGAACAGATTCAATTTCTTTCTTGATTCGTCGAGTTCATTATCAACCCTCTCGTGTATATATATATATTTCTCTTAGGCCGGAGAAAATTTCAACTAGAATTCAATCGATAAATTCGAGTCCAATGGCGGATGAAAGGCGAAAGGGTTTGAGGTGAATATTGAAATAAGAGGTTGCAAATGAAAAGAACCAGAATGAGATATAACAAAATAAAGATAGAATTTGAAGAGCTGAGAAGAATAAGAAAACAATCAGGATAATGAAAAGGATAATATAGAATGTAGGAACAATCAGAGTTTTGTCCAAGATGAATGAAAATTCTCCAGGAAAAAGGTTAATATCGGGTACACCATTATTTCAACATCTAAATGATATATATGCTCATATTTTACTAAACAAAAAAAAACGGTTATTTTTCTACCTTACTCTACTATTTTCCAATAGCCGAACTCATACTTTTTTTGATCCTGTACCAGGAAAAAATGGTCTGTTCATTTACGAAGAGCGAGAAATCGTTGTGACATATTGACGAACTGAATGTTAGCCATTTTTTTTTGTGCAAGTTTTTCTATCACGGAAGCACTTTGTAGGATTCAGATTCGAAGCAGCAACTACGTACAAAAGATCCTCTCATTAAAAGGAATTAAAAGCTCTCTACCAGGGGCTCATACCGAGTCACCTCTTCTGAATATAGTACAAACAAAACGAACTATTGATGATTTGTCCCATAAATATTCAGTTGGAAAGCTTTCCTCAGATTATCTGAAGAAAGTAATCTGTAAACCGTCCTACAATAGTTTTAAACTATACAAAAGAGTGCATTTTTATCATAGATAATAATAACGTCCTTTCAATATTATGCTTGACTTAAAAGCAACTCTTTAACTAATCAAATATTTTTTTCTTTTTGTTGCAGGTAAATCTATCTTACGAATTCACAAACGATACATTTCATCATTTGTAAGTATTTAAGATTAAATACGGAAGTACTCTCTAAATCTGAATTAATGAAAAGTGAGCCACTAATTTACTTTAGTCAAAATTTTTACTAATTATTAGATGTATTTCACTATTTCAATTTGTAGTTTTCAACTTTTCACTAAAGTTTTAGTTAAAAATAACTAACAATTAGTAGAATTTTTCACTAAAGTAAATTAGTGACTCACTTTTCACTAATTCAGATTTAGAGAGTAATGTATTTATATATACAAATAATATTGAAGTAATGAAAGCTTCAAAACGTTCACAACTAATAATCACTTTACAATAAGAAGGAAGAATATCTCTCTTGAACAATAAGTATAAATACCCTTAATCATCGAATAACCTCTTCAGAAAGGACGGCTTTAACTTAAATACGTCTTAATTCCTAATCCCAAATTCCGCTTGAAGGCTTCCTTTTTGAGAATTTATTGTGGAAAGCACACTATCTTACTAAAATTATTCTCTTTTTCATCCTTAAGTCCTAATTGCAAGAGCTAATCTTCTCGAATGTAAAATAAATAGAAATTGAAAAAGGAATAGGATAATTTCATTTTTAGATTTTTTTTTGCTTAAGGCTATTGGCTAGGGAAATCGAGAATGGTTGTGATATGCTAGAGAATCGACAGAATCGAATTGAACCTGTCGCAATAGTGGAAATTCTGGATGCCCCAAAGCAAGCATTTCCTGGTAACCTCATCAGCAGGATTAAGCTTGCAGCTTCAAGATTAAATTATCAAGTTTTACCAGGATTCTCTGTCTAGAGCCGAGAGTCCACTATCCAGGCGCACCTAACCGAACTTCAATTCAATTAATTATTTGAAAAGTCGCCTTGTAAATAAATCTACGCCGATCCCCAACCAATTGCCGTCGACTTCGTCCAAGATGAGACTATAGCCCTCATTTGCATCAAATAAACATGTCTTTCGAGAGACGATAGTTTTCGCTCGATTCGTACTTGAATGGTGGCTTATTTCTGGCGTCCAGGCTCACTTTCTTCAATATTTAGAGACCAAAATTAGAAAATTTTCAATTATCAAAGATGATTAAATTTTTATATAGTAGTAATTTGGAGACACTGAACCTGTATTTAACGTACAGGGTTAGTTCAATTTTAGCATAGTAATAAAATAAAAATAGTAGCTTTTTCAACCGAAATTTAAAAAAGATTTTCATAGAATATTAAATTTCGAATTAAATAATTTCTCGATTCTAAAAGGATTGGAATGGTTAATGTTGGAACGCTTCCAAATTGAAAGCCGTTGTAGTTGAGAGGGAAACAGTTGAATTTTTCAAGGGTTATTTCCTCGGCGGTTGAGATACGCGGTCTGTTTATTATAATTTATTGATGACCGCACATTTGCATACGAGTGTCGACATTATTAGCAGCCGCCCATATTTACCCCAAGCAAATCAGTTATCATTATGCGCTCTGGCAGGGCTGCAATTATAATTAACAGTTTATCCGGTATATCCGGTAGCCACAACTAGCGCGATATAAAACGATATCACGAGCGATTAAATTTCTCATATTTTCCCCGGATTCATACAAAAAAGCTAACTTCAACGCGAGACGTTCCAATTATTATTGCATTTTAAAGGTATAAAGTTATATCGCGTGATTTATAGTCGCAAATCAATGCGATGAATTAAAAAATTTAATTCAAGTAATCTGGACGATTATTATTTTTTAATTAGACATAGATTAGATTTTCTTATTGATTATTTTTTATTATTATTTATTAATTTATTACTTTATCATGGAATAAATATGTTGTTTAGAACAAATATTTTCTTTCAATCCTGTGAAGACAATATCTGTAGATTTTTCCCTCAGCACGTGTTTTGTTCACCAGGTAGAACATTACAAAGGGGATGTATATTTGTTTCTGGGGTACTAACCTAGCAAGAGACCCTCGTTTCTGTCGCTCTGGTTTGTCCACCCCTTGTACGCTTTAATACCCAAATTCCACCTGCTGCAATCCGAAATGCTCGAGTGTAAACCAAAACCGCGAGATGCGACCTAACCGCATTACATATCGGAAGCTATTTCTGTCGAAATACGAAGTGAAAATTATGGTTCTTCGTAAATTCACTTCCTCTTGCTTAATAAACAGAAACTTAGTCAAAGTACTGCTTAAAGTTTATAATTGTTTTCGTTTTCAATCACCCAGCATCGTCTCAATTATTTCATACCAAATGGTTTCAAAAGTTTTCGGATATTCTAGATTTAAATATTTTAATCATTCTAATTTTCAATTTATTTCTTAAACTCTCACTATTATGAAAACTTCATCTGCAGCCCTTGAAAATTAAAAGGTTTCAAATAAAAGTAAAAATGCAAATGCTCTGCAGAATTTGCAAATCATCATAATTTTAAATCTCAGCTAAAAGTTTTCCTGGTTGAACAGGATCTCGAAATTTTTTTTTTAATATGTTTGCTACAATACCCGCAATCATACAAAGTGCGTATGCAACCCTCAAAGGATATACTGCCGCCCTTTTTGTCTCGGAACAAGTAGGGGATGCTATGTAAGCTCTATATAGTGTACATAAAACATCGTCACGAGTATACAGTGTCTAGTCGTGTATTCTAACTGAAGTAGACATTCATACGTTGGCATGCACGAGACAAGGGAGCATAGCACGTACGTACGCTGAATATCAGGATCAAGACTAAAGAACTTATGTTCGTTGTCTGCGTATTTCGTAGTCGTACCTGTGTTGCTTCTCTTCTGACTTTAACCCAACAGGAACTGTTACTCAACTTGCAATGAACATAAGTACTAAACCTTCTTACATCAGACAGGCGGGAATTAATTAAATAATATTAATTGAAACGATTTCAAGGGGTTGCAAGTTCCGAAGTCTTAAGGGAGAGTAAAAATACGTGTTTGAAACCAAAAGATCAGATGTATATCTGCAATATGAGCGAAATTGTCTTTGCAGCTTGGATAGAATTGCTCGCGGCCAATTCGTATAAGTTTCTGAGATTCCCCCTGCAATTGACAACTCGTGGTTACGTCTTCTAGTACCCGAGCACATCCTGTGCACGACCTTCGTACAACTGTCATATACGAAGTCCTAACTTTGTCGTAGTGTTGTCTACTTGGCGCGTACACTGCTCGCGGCAGCTACCTCGAACTAGTTCAGAATCAGAGTCTGAAGTGAAGGGAGGGGACTAGAAATAGAGTGAAGTTGTTCGCAGTTTCTCGCCGAGATCGTACACCAGGTGCATCTTGGCCCTTGTTGCCTAACTTCTTCCGAAGAAGATTTTCCGCACTTTCTAAGATGGAATCAGCTCCTATCATTGAGAAAGACATCCCCAAGATCCAGATAACATAAAATTTTCACATTTCTACTATCTGTCATTCAGATTATCTATCAAAATCTAGCCATGATGTTCACCTTCGGGGCATAAAAAATGTAAAATGAGGCAATTTGTTTTTATACCTATATATATGTATATAAGAAGGCGGAAACGTAAAGAGGAAAAATTGCTGGTCGATTACGTAGACTGACAACCACTGTTTCTTCCATGGGGTCGAGGATTAGCGTAACTATCGGAGGGTACTAAATGCCCGATTGTTATCGGGTACCTATGGCCGATAAGGATGAAGCACGCACCCTCGTAACACGCCCGGTTCTTGCGCTAATCACTATTTTAATCCGATTCACGATAACGTTCAAAGCTGTCGCGTGGATAACCCATACGATAAAGTGAAGCGTATTTCAACTTGCTTCCAGGACAGTTTTAAACAAATGATTTTTGCTGGCCTGTGGTCGCTCCCACCGTGAAAAATCATTTACCATAATGAGCACATTTGCATGAGTTATCAGAATTAATACGCGATATATCATCAACGATATTGCATGCAACTTGCACGACGTCAAAACTATCCTAGAAAAATATCAATTAGGGTATTACATTTACATAATGAGAATTAACTAATTAATTCTGAATCGCCTGAGATCATGGTAAAAGTAAAACTTTTTTTGTGGCATCAGAAAAGTCGCTTTTCTATATTACTAAAAGATATTGCAGCCTACGCTTTTCTATATGTATTGACTGACTTACTACTGCATTATAACGGGCTGTCGATATATTGACTTGTACTACTGATCCTCTCCTATAGCCCTCTTTCGGATAACCATTCACATCGACCTTTACTACTGACATTACATCTTACATTCCACCCGGATATCCATTCATTGACCTCTAGTCCTAAGTGTACCCCCTCCCCCCCCTGTCTTTCATATTCTAATTAACCATCGACTTGTACTACAGATCCCCTCCCTTTTCCACTTCTCTTTCTCCAACTAACTATTTTCTGACATTCACTAATGAATCTAAGGATTTTTAAGAAATTTTCAAGGTTGTCGTGAATTTTAAAAATTTTTACGAACTTTTAAGGGATAACACCACTCTAGGATTTTTAAAGAATCGAATTATTTTTTCTTAGCTTAAAAAGTACTTTAGAGTCTTTAAAAAATACCCACTTGGTCCTATACCAAAAAAAAATTTTAACATGTTTAATTTTCAATTTTCTCGAAGCGCCTTGGAGTTTTTATTTAGCATACTTGTTCCCCATGTTGGATCCGTCATTTTATTTGTAACATTTTTGACACCGGATTCGTAATGAGAGATCCCAAAAACCCATGAGCAATAGAATTTGGCCTATTTTATAAACATTTTATTTGGAATTTGGTACCACTTTGCATTTCTCCTCTATGTGCTTGGAAAACTTTAAACGCGTTTTTCTCGGAACGGCATTTTTCAAGCTGGGCGGACTCATTGATCGAACACCAATGCATGAATCGATTTCTAATTTTTACAGTAGCTTTACAAGTAGATTCTCTAGAGAAGAAGTACGTAGCTGTTTTTTGATTTGATATTAATTGCATTTTTTATAAACAATTTACTGCTCTTTTTTTTGGCAAAAAAGGCATTTTTTTCAAAAGTGCACCATTTCTACAAAAATTGATATTAGAAAAAGTCCTACGTACTTCTCTAGCTAATAGTATATAGTTTAAAAAAAACTTTGGGTATTTAGTCCAGGTCTCACAGTTTTCCAGATATGAGCCCGCCCGTGGAGCACCTTTTCAAAAGAAACTTTGCCGGAGATTACGTGTATCGCCGCCATTTTATACGAAAAAAATATTTGTAATAAAAATATTAATATTAATATTAATTAAATATTAATTTATTATTATAATATTTACGTATTCGATCCTAGTTTTCCTTTATTCCTTCGCTTTTATAAATAATATTCGTTAATATTAATTAATTAAATATTAATATTTAAAAAATATGTGTTAAATGAACCCTCTAAAAAGAAATTCTATTCCTTTTCCCATATTCCCAAAATAAATTGTCAAAATTAATCTTCTTTTTCGACCACTAGAGTGGTGTTACCCCTTAAGTGATTTGAAGTGAAGTGAATTTCAAAGGATTTAAATTGATATAAAAAATTTTTTTAAAATCAATAGCTGGTTTAGAAAAATATTTGAGGGATAAAGAGGATGAGAAGGGTATCAGTAGTACAGGTCAATGCATGGCCCGCCATTTGGCCAGTAGTAAAATTCCATGTTTAGTCTACCAAGAATTCTAAAACAGCGATGGCGACATAAATTAATACAAAATAATAAACTCTTATTAGTAACGGAATTGGAAACAGAGACGGTATAAAACAATTATGTCCTAAAGTAATTTCTGATTGATTCGCAAAGTACCGAGAGAGAAACTTGGGTAATGAGTGGAAGGTTGAGAGGGAAATTGGAGTGAAGATGGAAGTTAGTGGTGAAACTGGTTTAATCTTCGAGGGCAATGGTGGTAGTTGCGATTGAAGTCGTTCGTGAAGATGTATTCCTTGCGGTACGTCCGAAAATTGTGGCAGTCGACGAATCAAAGCACAAGACCCATGGCTGACCTCATCAAGGCTCTCACCACTTGCCAAAGCTAGCCACAAACGGTAGCAGCCCCTATCCTTCCGAATCGTTACTCTGCTGCCACCCTATACCCTGTTCCTCTTCACTTCTGCTTTAGAACACGTCCTACAGTTCTCAATACTTCGTGCCGACACCTTTACAAGGCCGTCACCAGTCCTCCATTAAAACCACACCCAGACTTCCAAGGTCCTTTCATCCAAGACTCCATTGACTGTGTTCAAAAATCCAGCTAAGTGCTTCTCAGAAATGGAATAATGAGTTACAATGCAGACATATTTTCTACTATGACAAACTCAAATTTTTATATGAATACAGGATGAGGGAGAGAATCTTTTTATATATTAAAATTATTGATAAATGGATTTGAAAGAAATTTTCAAAATATTTCACGCAGAAAAGATGTTTTTTTTTTAATTTCAATGCCATTATTATTAAAAATTTATTTGCATTTTTAATACTTGTCTGTCAGGGAAATTTTAAAGAAATTGAATCTTGTGGTCACTTTGATATTGTTCTGAAAATTTTTTTTCTAGTGACAATCTTAAATTAATGAAGCTTATTATCAAAAGAACAAAGGTGCATATATTCGAATCCGGTGGAGAAGGGAAACGTGTCCAGGTAACCGGAAGTGCTATTAACAGCATTAAGCTGGCAATCAAAGGGTTGGATAATCGAAATACCACAGTGTAGAGGCAATGTGGCAAATCAGAGAGTCGCGCCTATTACACAGTTCTGGCGCTAATATGGTTGAGCATTAGGTTATCTCTTGCAGGATGGATGCAGTCCTGAATTCATGCTCATAGTCCTGGTTGTTGCTCGCTACAGTAATAGTGGAATCAACAGACTTGTCATGCTTGTGATTCGAATCTCTTTGATTTATCGTTTTAAAACTTTCCTCTTCCTGCGGCTGATTCGAGATAAAAGATACTGTTCTGAATTATGCCAGTGTTCCTATTAGAATCATAGTTGTCTGCCTTAATTAATATTTTTCCCAAAAAATTTAGGATTCTTGTTCTGAACCCATCAAACTTGAACTGTTTTCTATGATTTCTGTAGCAGAAAATAATTTCTGGGTATGTAGCAATGATACGACTACGATCTATTTACCTACGAAATACAAATTACCTAACAAATTCCACGCGAGCAAGTTGGCTTCCCTCAAAACTTCAAAGGTTCTTTTACGTGATGTTAGTGCCGAATTGAAGTTACTATCTTTCGTGTGCTTTTCTACAAAAGCGAAGGAATAAAGGGAAGCCTCTAGATAGGATCGAATACGTGCGTCCGGAAGTTGCCTTCCTTACATTTTTCCGTTTTTGCTTCCTCCTTCCTTTTTTCGATGTTTTCCTCGCCAAGCTCTCGCTTTCTCTTGAATCGCCTTGCGGGAATAACCATACGTACTTCTCAGATACATATTTCATTCGACAAACTGCCTTCGGGCTACACAATCATGGAGAAGAGGAAGCAAGAGCTGAAGAAGGCAAAGAAAACCGGGTCTATCCCAAGATCCAAGATGACTCTAATATCGAAGATGATTTTCTTTTTTCGGAAAACAGAAATATCCATTCCGAAGATATTACCTCCTTTTGCTAGATTGTTTCATTTGCTGGTAGGATCAATTTTACAGACATGGAAAATTTCTTTGTTTAAAAAATTTCATAGAAAAATCATTTATAATAATTACTATTATCGTTAATTTTCAATGTACTAGTTGATGAGAATTGTGAGCTATATCGAAAATCGAAGAATTATACCTGTAAAATCATAGAGCATTTATTACATCAAATTCAGAACTGGTATCTAGTGTGGTTTGCCTAATTTTCAGCCTAGCGTGATCCGAGAGAACAAGTAGCGTGCCGTTTGCACCTGCATAAATCACACATTAATAGTGGATGTCATAGGCACATCGGTTGTACCTAAAAAATTCAGGCAACACTGAAAATGGTCAGAAGGCGACCTGAATTTCACGCTCGATTCAACGGTAGTATAATTAGCAGTTAGATAGAATATATATATATATATCTGCGTGTTAGGCCAGTGAGCCGGGAAAATAATTGAGGCATCCGTGATATTAATTGAGCATTATTCGCGGACAATGGCGGTCGTAATGCTTGTTTTCGCAATGAGGCTTGAAGCTCGTTTCATATGTTCACTAAAGCCGAAAGAAGCACAATTTTGTTGTAAATTTATCAACCAAAAAGGATGTTGATTCATTCACAAGAACACTTCAACTAGATAATTGATATTTTGAAAATTAATAAGTACGTGATACGCTGGAGTTGGAAATATCAATTCACAAAGATTCAAAGAAAAGGGAGGTGTGATGACATGAACAAGATTTTAATTAATCTTTCACCACAATAGAAAATCGAGGATATTTCACTTTCCGAGAGAAAATGTCGCACACGTTCCTTCAACAGAGTCTGGCAGTTAGTTTCGCGAATTCCACATCCGTTCGCGCCATGCCGACGACGTGGATTTACGTTTCTCCAGGAATTGAAATAAGGATCGACCAGACGTTAATCATCCCTTCCCTTTTCCACCTAAACTTAAGTCGTGGAATGTTTGACCCTTTTGAGAAATCACTGTAAGTCTATTGTAAAGAGCTAAAGTTTGTCAATTTATTTCATTAAAATATTACTTTAGCAGTTTTTTCCTTAGTATTGAATAAGTAATTTTAAAAAATTGTTTTCAAGTATTAGAGTATAACAAGGTGGCCACACGTTAAGGAAATTTCTCAGAGAAATCAGGAAAATGCTTGGGAAAAAAATTCTCAGGGAAAATAGAAATTAATTTAATAATAATAATAAATTATAGTTTATTTAACCGATTTTAGAAGATTTCCGTGAATTTCGTGCTGAGATTGTAACGAATTTCCTATCATTGAAATTCTATAGGTTTCTCAAAAAAAAAAGAAGACTGCGATTTTAGTAATAGACGTCTTTTAAAGAATTAAAGCTTTCCACAGGAAGTTGCACAAACTCTCGTGGTGGACTCGTGTATATAGTTTCACAAATTGTAATTGTTATAGTCTGCAATACCATATTACCTTTTTTAAGAATTGTACCATAAAGTCAAGGATGAAGTTAGAGGGATCTCAGACGAGACGGTTCTTTTCGGTGAGTCTGAGCGAGGTGAAAAAAAAAATAATGACGCGAAGGAATGAGAAAGGAAAGTTCAGAAAGGGGTGAAAAAATGAACACTTGTGCAATTGTGCATGTAGAACGGAAGACCCGGCATGAGAAAAAGGTCGAGGAAAGAATTCTCTTAGTGAAAGAGAGAGCAGAGAGAAAAAGTGCTGAACTGAAAGACACCAGGGGGATAGGCCGAGTGAGAGTAGTACTAAGAAGGGTGAAAAGGTCGGAGGTAGATTATTCCCTTGGAGGAGTTGCACTTCTTTCCAAGGCCATAAGGGCAGAGTAGACCCACGGGTTATTTTTTCACCAACAAAGCAACTCAATAACTTAGAAGAAAAAGGCTAGGAACGCCCTTTGACAGTCTTCTCTCAAAAGAGTCGTTCAAGCCAATTAAAAATCTCAAAAAACGGATTTTCTTTTCTTCTATTTCTGCAAAAAATTGTCCTTTGTATTTCCATTACAATTTTTAGTACATCGGATTGAAAACCTCAAATCAAAGAGAGATACTACCTTTTCTAGAATTGTAAATGTCTTGAGGAATTTTGAATCTTTATTCTGCGTCTTAATAAAATGTTATCAAAGGAGTAAGAATGTTAAGGGAAAAAAAGAGCATTTGGGTTGGAGAGATCTGGTTTAAGAAAAAAGAAACGCTATTACTGTAAGTAATGGCGGAAGCATAATGAAAAATATAAAGAGCGGCAATATAATAGGTAAAGGTAAGAAGAACCTGTAACAGGCGCGGGTGAACCTGAGTCGAAACTCAAGATAGCTTTAATGTATTCCGGCAGGATAAGAATTTCTCAGAAGCGCCATGTTTTTCGGTCTTCTCGGTACCTTATCAGATAAAAGAATCTAAATGCAGAACTTAAAACTACTATTATCATCCACATTTGCACAAACCATTCATGCCATCTAAAACAACCTGCGGAATCTCTGATTGTACTGTTTTTTTTATATTTATTTTGAAATCAATGTTTTTCGTGCAGTAACAACGATTTTGAAACATGATCTGACACTTGCAGTTTGGATTTCAGTTTCTCCTTACCACAAGATACTCATAATGAGCATCTTGAAAAAATAATGAACTGCTCATTATTTTCTCAAAGAAATAGTAACTCGTAACCCTTGCATTTATTCGTTGAAGATGGTAAATGATTCAGAAGAAAGATGTTAAATATCGATTCCAATTCCGAAGCAGCAATTCGTCAGTCTGACGAGTGACAGTCTCGATATTGTTAGAGAAGGTATTCGTGTTGAAACTTGTTTGCTGCTGTATAATCGGATGCAACAGGATTCGGATTGATGACGCTAGATTCCAGAGTACAAAACAAGAGACATACAAATCTCACTTCTAGATCTCGTTTGCCAACAACGTGCTGTAGAACTTATCGATTATTTCTTATTGACGGTAGTCTCTAGTAGGTAGTTATCTTTTTCAATGCAGTCGCTTGGATTATCTTTTTTAAATAAATTTTGAAAAATGTTAAGTATTTGAAAATACTATTGAACTTAAATATTCTGCAAAAGCGATAAAGTTTCGCTAGTAAAACAGAATTACTGAACAAATATATTCCGTGTACTATTCGAATCAAGAGCAAACATTAAGCTGGTTCTGTTAGCTAAGCGGATTTGACATTAGGAAGCTGTAATTTTATGCTCCCAGGAACATTTGTACATGCAATGAGAACATTTTCATGTCGAAGGGTTTACGTCAGAGTTCTCGAGAGTGAAATCGTAGGAAGTCGATAGAAATCGTAGGGAAGGGATGGAAGAGTTAAGCATGCAAACAATACCTAGATGTGTACAAACACATATGACATCGTAAGGACTATAGCCTCTGTTTAATGCTCAAAGTGGAATGTGCAATGAAGACCCTCGAAACCAGTCTGTTTGTCTTCTTCTCTTACTGTACTTCACTGCTGCATATTACAAATGTACACAAGTCTCAGTAAGTTTCAGGGTTCCATTATACATATTTCAAATGCTTTCGAATAAATAAATCATTCCATAGAATGAGAAAATCTTTCCTATACATTAATATATGTGACAAAATATATTTCTATAGGTTTCTATATTTCTATAATTTCTAAAGGTTCTATAGATTCGAGAAACGTCAGTTTGAACCATTTAATCTTTACATTTTAAATAACAAAACATAATAATAATTATCGATTTATTCTGTAGTTGAGATCAGAACAAAATTACATTATAAGATAAATAAAACACGTAGGCAAAACATTCACATTCAAGTTCATGGAATTTAAAAAAAATAATAAATGAATCTCGTAAACTTTGAATTCCCTGTCTTAATATAACTTTTTTAATAGCAACCATTTTGACAACAAAAAATTCGATACATTTCTGATTCAATAACCATTTGTCGATCATGAATTTGGTTATTAAAAAAAAAATTGACGCTCGTTTCTGGTAGTAAAGATGAGAATAGTTGTAACGAGGGCGAATTTGTGAGGATGGCCTAGGATTTGCGAAATAGTGAGCGCGAGATTGATGGTGAAATCGAGGCGGCATAAAACCTCATGGGATCTCTGCAGTGCCGTAATTTAAAAGCGTCGATGATACTTTACGACGTTTAGCACCGTAATCTCGTTGGCCCAGTGCGGATTTTATGGTACTGTACGAAAGGAAAATTTCAAGTAATAGCTCCCAATTTAGGTAGCAGGTGAAGCATACGACCCACAGTAGTTGTAATAATTTTTTATCTTTGTGATACGTGAAAAGTCAGAACTATATCTCATATTTATGAGAAGATGCGAAATAAACGGAACACATTAATTTATGTTTTTCATGAGATTGCGTCATTCTAGAATCACAATAGAAGGGAAATTTAATATCTGGACCTAATTCAATTCTTGAAATATGTGCAAGCTTAAAAAATGCATAGAATAAAATAATATTGAATAAATTATGAGAAAAATATCAGCAAAATTCTTCATCCGGTTAATTTTAATTGAATTTTATTATTAAAAGAATTATTTCTTTTCAATGAATATTTTTTACAGGGTGGCCACATATCATAGGGTCATAGCTTCTTTTATTATAAGAGAATATTAGATGTTTGGAAGTTTTCATGACAAAATAGAGAGAAAAATGGTTTCATTTAAATTGTATATGAAGTTTTTACTCTGTTGGTTTAGAGAATATTTGGGTTTTTTCAATAGTGATATAAGCCATACGAGGACAGATTTAGCGAATGGCATGAGTGGAAGTAAAGGGGCTGGAGGAGCTTATCAGAACATGCTGCGACATGGCCAACCGATAGTAAAACCCTCGAATTCCACCCTTGCGATTAGCGGACAAGGGCTTTTCGACGCGTCCATTTCGATTCACAGTTTTGGTCGGCGTCAACCCTTTTAATGCTGATTTAGGAGCTTCCATTGTATACCAAATTAAACCAGTTGTTTCGTTCTCTCGTGACCCGGTCAAACCGTAATTACGTATTTTATCTTTTTTTTTTAAAAAAAAACATCATTCAACACATGTTTACATTTTCCGAGCAATTCTTTGAAAGAAATTTTCTTTTTACTTTTTTTTGAAAAGCTTTTTAATTAAAAAGCGTATAGTTAGAGGAAAAACATTTTATTTAAGTTTTTATATCTCTAATGATACAACTCTTTCCCTTCCATAAGTCTAATGATAACCTATAGATAATGATAACCTAAAGAAATTGTGATAAAATTACTATCCACTTATTACTTTTTTATGATCTAGGTGCTCAACTATTTTAAGAGAGGAATTTCGTAAGCCTGTCTTGGAACAGGACTGACGTTAATTATATTTATGCTTCTTATCGACGACGGGACTTTATTTACTTCAATAATACTAAAAAAGTATAACAAAGAAGCCAATTTATTATTAATTTTTAATGTTCTTGTTTATATAAGCTTTCTGATTTTACGTAAATTAGAGAAGTATTTTAAATCTTTCTTTACATGAGAATGAATTATTTAATTTTACAAAAATTAAAAATAGTGATAATTTAGAGTAGATTGAGAGGATGAAACACAAGTTGCTGCAAGAGTAAATAAATCGAATTTAGGGGAAAAGTCCAGTGCGGAATCCCTTCTAACGAGAAAGATATCGAAGTTTTTTACCGTCTTGCAGTGCGAAGAATACTGGTTGATAGTTTTCTAATTGAATTGGAGCTTCCTTCGAGATTTTCAGGGAGAGAAAAGGGAAAAACGAAACGGTTGAGTGGTCGATGAGAAAGACGATAATGGTAGCTGGAGGTTCAGAAAGGATGACTGGGTGGATAAAAGGCGCAATCATAGTTAATTGAGACTCCTAGCAATTTTTACACTCCAAACACTGGGATGAACCTTTTAGAGACATGAAAAGTCGGATTCTAATTGTAATTCAGACTCAAAAGTAAAGAAAAGAACATAAGTAACATATAATCATTAGTGAGGTGAGCTTCAATTAGAATTATAACTTTATCGTCGATTATATTTTAGCATCCATCACTCTAAAAAACGGTGCTTTACCATCACGTACGATGGCTGCAAATTCTAGCCTCCATTGCGAAAGAAAAGGGCAAAACAGTAAAACCGAAACTGCAGACAGCCGAGAAACAGGATAGAAAGGAATTAAGAGTTAAGCCAGAGGGTAAAAATACAACATGGAAGATAGATGGGTAGGTAAGAGATGGAACACGAAGTAGCAAGCCTTTAATTTGCGCGGTGCTCGGTACGCCGAGAATCATAAATCAGAATGATATCGTGTCACGATGAAAATACTCTCGGTACGTGCAATGGAAAAAGCTTTCGGATTTTCATGTACTTACGACTATATTCGATTATTCTAAGTCCTGGGATAATATTTTTCATTTCTCATAGCTGAAGATAACCTTTTAAATAATTTCTATGGTTCTTTATATCTCGGGCACTCATAAACGTAATATGAAGTACTTTATATGCATATTTAAGATATGAATTATATACATAATAATATACAACATGAATAATTAACTGGATATAATTATAATATCCCTATTCAATGCGTAAAATGCAGCATTTATATTTATTGTGTTAGGAACACCAATTTGAAACCTCGTAGTTTGCGAAAAGACGTTACTCCCGCTGTAGTAATAAATCACAACAGAAGCATCGTCTGCTTTCATTGCACGAGAATTTAATTTAAGATTCTCTCGGGAAACGAATGTCTCAAATGGCACAACTTCAAAGTATGGTCTTGTCCCATTTAACAAACACAGTTTTCATATTTAAAAAAATAACTTTTAAGAAATATGATACTCTACTTCTCTAACTCTGAATATTCATTGAAAAACTTGTGTGACAACAAATTTTTTTGAATAGTGACACCAAAATCCTTTTAATAATATCAAAACTTCTGAAAAATCAAATCCTTTTCAGAGCAAAAGAAAGTAATATTGTTCACTTAAATGTTTTATTAGTTTTGTGTTCTTTTCTCTATTAGAAAATTTTCCTTCATGATTTTCCTTGTAACTTTACATGGTATCACAGGTTCTCTATAAATTAAAATTTTTTACTGCAGCAGTATGTGGGTACATATTCACTTGTGAAGTGACGTACATGCACTTGCGTACTTGTGCACATATGCACCCGTGTACAATATGTATCTGGCTGTTAGCTACCCCAAGATGGCACTTCTGTGTCCAGCAAAGTCTGTAGCACACCCCGGAGGGTACTTTGATATCCAGTGTCAGCCTCGTACTGAGGCCAACTTCCCCGGGGCGACACTCTCGTTAAATAAATACTAAAATAAAAGGACTCTCTGAGCTACCCTTTCGTATCTTCTTCTCTTCACGATCATCCAGCTCGAACATCGAACTCAAGCACATATTATTCTATTATCCAATTCTCGTGCACTTTCGCTATTTAGAAACATTATCTCGTTCCTCCCATTTAACCTTCTTAAATAAGCATGAGTTTTTTCCATATTTTCTTCAGAACAAAATTCTCTTACGTAGTGCTGATTTAATTTAGTTCCAATGCATTTCTGTTGAAGGAAAACGTCTCTGAATTTTAATCGCACTTTAGCTTCTTTATTGAGCTATTTTCCAGACATTCTCAACGAAATTCTTGTACATATTTACATTATGAATTGCTTTTCATGCTTTTTTCTCTGACCTGACCTTCTAGGACATTTCATCTTCAACTTTCTCTCAGAGAGGAAAAGAGAGAGGGCCGCAGTCGAACGGAGCTTCCGTCTTTGCATTAAATATTCAAAGGCGCGGTAAAAAAGAAGATGCATTTGCATTCTGCAGTGCAACTAGGGATCCAGGGAAAAACATAAATAATTCAAAAGTTTTTATGCTACTAGAGCCGGGAGGGATGGAGAAAGTGAGAACGTTTATTTGAGAGCAGGGGATGAAAGCACGCGCGAGACAGAGACAGAGTGAGTGCGACAAAGAGAAGTGGAAACGGAACGGTTTAGACAGACACAGAAAAAGAGAATAGCGGAGACACGAAGCGACGAGCCAAATTGTCAAATAAACGCGGAAAAATGCTGATACAAACGGATCTGAAAAAGTCGCTACAACCGGACAGAAGTCCGACGAAGCGTTGGAAATAGAGAGGCATTGATATGGTTATGCGATCGGCGCTCGCCGAAGCTGTCGCATTACGACGTTTCAATAACATAAATAGCGATAACCGGTTTATTATTATCGTAGCCGTACTTGGGTATTGGCTACTTCTATTATAGCCATTTTCCCCATATTCGAGAAAAATTGATTTTAGTGGTGCAATATTTGAAAAACTTGTTCATGCTTTCTACCCATTCGATATTCTTTATTTTTTTAGAAGTGTCAGATATCTTCCATGGCCATTTTTGTATTACAAAATCCCGAGATTGTGTAATAACACCAGAAGTAAGCTTCTGTGGTGACATCTTGCGGGAGGAAGTAACACAACAATTTCAATTATCTCGAACAAGTCAGAACTATAATTAAGAAATTTTCTTGAATATTAAAGTGAGTTATTGAGGACTATGAAGTTTATTGATCCTTGGAGTTAGAACAAGCCCGCAGGAACTCCAGTGTTCCAAAACTGGCGTCGATAGAATTCCAAGGTGCAATTATTGCTCCCAGGAATATGCCTGTGCAATTTCGGAATATCTTCCGGTCAGAACGAGGTAGCGACCGGAATAACATGGCTCGATTTCGTGGAAAGGTGGTGCGAGATGAATTCGATTCGCGACCAGGAATCACAAGGCTATCCAGAATATCGGGAAAGTTTTAAACGGCGCTTCATTTGTGAAAATAGTTTCTGGGGTCCTTTGCTTATCCACGCAGAATGTCACCACGACCATTATTGTAACCTCTCAAGCAATAAGAGAGGCTTTACTAATTTGCGGGACCACCACGAATTGGGAAAATGCAACTTCTCAATATCGATCCTTCTCATTTATTTAGTTTAACACTCATCGCGATAATTGGATTTGTTTTATAGAAATAGAAGTTTGAGAGACTGTAAAATTATAAGAGAATTTATTTATTGCAGGGGCTGTACTTTAATATCAGAATTTTTGCGAACGGGTTGCTGCATTTTGACTCCCTCGCATTTGCACATTCTCGTGTCACTTTCTCTCCTCTATAATTTTCTGGTAAACTTTTTTTTTTTTGTTACCACGCGACACCTTCGTAGCCTTCATCGCTGTGGTCGTTGTCCTCGCAGTCGTTTGCATAAAGTGAGCTATCCGCGCTTTTAATATACGCAAATGAAGTTACGCTCCGGAACTAATCATATTTGCATGTGGAACAGCAATCTCCTTTGAGCCCTGCTTTACTTATTACGACAGAGAATTCCCTGGCACAAGGAAATTTTATGACGATGAAAGACTTACGTCGTAAGACTATGGTGACAATCATTGGAGTATAAGTATCGGGCGAAAATGGGAAACTGAGAGGAGCTTAGTATCAAACACGCTTGAAAAAAGTTTAATGTTTCAAACTATTTTACAAAAAAATCTTTCTGCTTTCCACAGAAACTTTCGAAAATGTCTTAAAATCCCTCAATGCAATTCCCTGACCAACTCTAAAATCCATCAAATCCCATAAAACTTGTTAAAGCTTAGCTGAACTTCTCTGAATTGGTTTAAAAATATTGTTAGCATGATTGTGTTATTAACTAAAAAGCATTAAATTATTTGACACTTATTTTAATCTTTTTTATTAGATTATAGATACATTTAATAACGTGAGGTATTATCCGGAATTGAATTATATCAGATTGTGACTTTCACAATATACGCTGGGATGATCAAGACAGTTGCACAATGTTGACGTGCTAATGCAGGCGTATTTCGCAACACGTTCACTGGGGATCAAGTACCACTACGCTTGTCATTGTATCGATGTTGGTTATTGTGTTCATCGAGATGCGAGATCGCTGCACGGTTAATAAATCGCTTTCATCCGATCATTCTGGTTTCAAAAACACCTCTCAACTGATTCCCTGATAGTGATAAATTGCGATCGTTGCTGAAAAATTGTCAACGCAAATTGTATTCGAGTAGCTAATATCCTCCTCTTTGCTTTTATCGAATCCCATTCGAAAATCGGTTTACTGAAAGTTAAGTTTATTAAATTTCCCTCGTCATTGAGAACGTACCATCAATATTTGAAATCTCTTTAAAAGGAACGATATAAAGCTAATCTTTTAATACTTGTAACTGACAATATTGCTAGAAATTCTAACTAAGTCTAAGTCTAAGTCTAAGTCTAAGTCTAAGTCTAATTCTAATTCTAACTATACTTTTCAACTAACAATCACTAACACTTTCCTTTTTTCTCTTTGCAGACGAGCTTCAATCCTTCTAATTCCGAAGATTGGAAAACTAACAAACCACTTTTCTACTAACCAAAGTCCACTAACAAAACTTCACTAACAAAAACCGAAAACTTCTATCTCTCGAAGATGAATTGCTAATCGCAATTCCAGCTGCCACAAATCTTAAAGTAAAATAAAATTGCAAAATCTGGAGTAGCAATTCAAAGTCAACGATCATGCGAAGCAGGGAAAATGCGAAGGACCTGCAGCAACGGCCTGAAGCTAGATTTGACGGAGAACACCCCAGGTAGCTCGTCCACTTCGCGTTTGCCGAATTTGGTGGAGCATGCTGAGAATTGCCAAATCTCGACCGGCGGCACCGGTGAGAATTTGAGCAGTAAACTGCCGAACGTGGTAGAAGGTTCAATGGACTATGGAAGCGAGCGCAGGTCCTCCCGATATTTGGAGTACGACCCCAGCAAACCCTACCAGGATGCTCAGGGGACTGGAAATTATGGAGACGTTGATGCGAGCTACGTTGATCGTGGCTACCCAACTCGAACCCTTGATAGAAAAATACCATACGATCGAGAAAATCTTGAAAGGTATGACAACAGGATCTATCCGGAGGAAAGTTTGAGATACGATAGAAGAGTCGAGAGGACTTATCAAGAATCTGACTTGGATGCTCCATATGAAAGAACCGATGCTGCGAAGTTGCGAAATTATCCTGTGGATCATCAAGATACCAGAAGGTACTCGAGAGATTTGACTGATTATGAATATACTACCAGGTATGCAGAAGAGACTCTAAAACTCGAACCAAAGAAGGACATTCGTCACCAAGGCAAAGTCTATGAAGTTCCAGCTTCAAAAGGTTATGAATCTGGTATAAAGACTCATGATTCTTCTTATGAACTCGGATCCTGCGCTTCTCAAGAGTACTCTGCCAGAAAGTATGACTGTAAGTACGACAGTAAATATGACAGCAAGTATCATGCAGTTGGTCAAATGTATGGTACCTTACCTAGGTACGAAGCTGGTGCAGGAAAATCTTATGATACATATGATGCTGGTGCCAGAACCTTCGAGCCTAATCCGAAATATGATGCCTATGAAGCTGGTGTCAAGACTTATGATCCTGCAAAGTATGAACTCACTAGTTCGAAAAGCTACGAAAGGACGAAGTACGAGTCTTCTTCTAGATATCAAGAATCTGCAAAGTCGTATGAACAAACTCTTAAGATTGGAGAAGTTGGGTCCTCTTCTTCCACTGCACACCCGAGAAAGCCAAATCCTGAGAGGAGTGAAACTACTTCTGCGAAGATGAATGGATGCAGGAAGAATAATTTTGAGGCTTATGGGGTCTACTCTGACCCTGAGGATGATCATGGCTTCTTGGCGGATAAAAAGGCTCCTCAGTATACCTATAAAGGGGTCGTGGTTAATGTTAGTGGAGAGTCGACTGTTGTTGAACAGAAAAGAGCCAAAGAGGGTACCCAGACTGAAGTTCAGACGAGTCCCTGGTGCAAACCTACCATTCTTTTACTGCTTCTGGTGTTGCTGGTTGTTATTTTCGTCCTCGTTGCTGGAATTCTTCTTTATTTTAATTGTAAGTACTTTTCTTGATAGACTATATTCGTCAATCTTTCATGGAAATTAAACAGAATTTAGGAGAGTATATTGTTCTTTTGATGCATATTCAGATACATATTTTATGTCTCGATATTGACACTCGCATCTAGCGCTGATATAAATTCACTAATTTATTTTATACTACTCGATCTGTTTCTTCTCATGATGACAGAGTTCATTTGCTTTAATGATAAAAGGATGGCAACTATTTACGAGCACATTTCGGTTTTTCTGTGGAAGTACCAATCGTTGCAGGGTTGGTGACACGTGCCAACGATACATTAGCTACAACGTAACTGTCTACCCGCAGTTTTATGTGTCGAATTTGACATGCTCAGCACGTAGAGACTTGCCACTAGCGAAACTGGTCGGTTAGAATTACAATGCTTTCCATAAAAAGAGAAAGCGTACAGAAAGAGCGGCAAAGAATCGTTTAAAAATGTATAATTTAAAGAGAAATAGATTCGAAATAGATTTAAAATTTATTTCTTCTCATTCGTCTTTTTATCACATTGTAATATTTCTTTACGCTACGTTCATAAACCAGAGGAGCTTTGCATCTCCTATGCTTCTCAATGTTTTCGCTAACTCGTAATTTCATTTAAGCTTCACGAATTCATAAAGAATAATATCGGCATAAAACGCTTGAACGTTGAAAGTTCTCTTATCTTTACGCGCGACATTAATTTTATTATTCGTTATGCATCCCTTTTGCTAGCTTTTATTTCATCAACAAAAGCGCTCAACATTTTTTTAAAGTAGAAATTAATTCGTGAAAATACGTGAAATGTAAACGCTAATTTTGAAAAATGCTCGAGATTACTTTGTTTACAAGGAACACTATCTCATTACGAGTTGAAATACAATTAAGTGTCACTCAACTTTCTCCGAAAGGGTAAAAGTTTAGATGATGAAACATTTCAATGAAATGCATTTAAATGAAGTCGAGGGCCCTTGTTGACTAATTAAAATTCCTCTTTAGAGCGTTTGACTTAATTGAATTTGGAGTTTGAATTTAATTAAAGTTGAACGAAAACAGTACTGAAGTAAAGAGCTCCATTTTTCAGTAGATACATTTTTCCTCATTGCGGAATGTCCTGCGGGCTCTGGAAAAAATTATTTTACACAGTTATGTTTATCGGTATTTCGAACATTTATGAAAGCACAAAGTGCTACAAAAAAAAATATCCTATATATAGGAATTTAATTTGAAATTGTATTTTCGATTCCTCTTTTATCCAGCAGAAATTATAACAAATGTGAATCGATGGAAAACAACGTTGCTAGTTTAACAATTTCATTGAGTCAAATTAATTAAATAAGTACAAATAGAGGTTTTTCTCTACTAGGTTCGAAATTTGACTATACAATTTCGCCCAAAATTGCAAATACTTAACAATCAATCTACATCTTCTTCTGTGATCGGAAATCAATGCACCAGAATCTAAGAAAAATCTATTTTACTCTCTCAAATCTTGCGCATCACTTGCTGTTTCTTCTATTCGACTTTTTTTATTGTAATCACTCTCCCTTTATAGATCTTTTCACACAATAAGTTCGGAACGTCGGTGTAGCTTCGGTGTAGCTTTACACAGGCGATTCGTTGAGTATTCCAAATGGTTGCATTTGGCAGCGGTCGACAAAAAGGATATCAGTACTAGTCCGCCAAAACTGGCGCTACTAGCAGCATTTGAGCGATTCGGTTTATTTTCGGGTCAAGTTTTCGCCCGAGCGCTCCGCAATCAGCTCTGGCATTGTCCAGGCAGGACAATACATTTACCACGGCATACGACTACCCTCATAGAGATTTGCCATAGAGGATTCGGATGCGCGACCGGACAAACCGTTCTCTCTGGGATTTTCCAGGGATTTTCGGGAATTCGATTTAGGGACATGCCCGACGACGGGATACATAGGGTTGCGCTTGTCACCAGACGAGAGGCTAGATTTCAGAGAATTCCAGAATAATTGGCAAACTACCGCGTTTGGTTGCGCGCCCTTTAACATGCCTCGTATCAGATATAGACGGGTCGTTAAGCTTAAAGACGCTTTCTTGATTTTACATTCAACGTCTTTCTCAATTTCACAATTTATTAATTAATATCCAATCAGAAGAATTAATAATCTACGAATATTCTTAGCCAACCTCAAGTATCTATTTTTAATTTTACTTTATTATACGTGTTTTAAGAAAAATGTCTATTTTTGACAATGTTCTAGATATTATTTATTTAGAGACAGAAACCAGGGGGGCCACATGTCAGGGAAGTCATGGAAATACAGGTAGTTGTCAGAGGAAATAGAAATTGATATTTATGCTATGTTATTTTTGTCGTATTATATATGTAGATCTTATAGTTTATTTAACGTTTTCTAATTATTTCAAGAGATTTTCAATAATTTGAAAAGATTTAGTGCTATTTTAAAGAATTTTAAGTTTTCAAAAATTAACAAATTTAGTGATATTATACGAAATTTTTGAAATTTTTTAATATAGTATTATCACTGACAATTTGTTCGCATTTCTAATACTTTTCTGTCAGGGAAATTTGTCTGAAAGTCAGAGAAAAGACAGAAAAATAAAAAAATTGAATCTTGTGGACACCCTGGAAACGAAATATACCATCATATATTATATGTATGTAGTACTCTCGTACTATATACATTTGCATCTTCTCATCTCGAAAATGCCATGTGAAAGAATTTCAGATAAGATGTAGAAGTATAATATGAAAGTATTTCATAGAAGTATAAAATTATCAAGTTTTTAAGTCTAAAAAAAGAAAAACCAAACTAAAGTTGACATGACAGGGATCAGGCTAGAACAACACAGACTGACAACTATAGTTTTCGCAAGAAATACGTTCGGAATTCCTGCTGAGGATATAATCTGGCTAGCCAGGATTTCTTGCAGGTTCAGTGGCGATGCACCACTGTTTCCGTCTTCTCTCCTGTTCACTTTTTCCTCAAAAAGTTTTCAAGTTTTAGTTCTAGCCGAGTCGTCGTCAAACGAGAAAGGAATGAACAAACGAACAAGAGAGCGAAGAAGAAAATCAGAACGAACCGGAGAAGGGGTCGAATATCTGGAAGAATGAGTGAGAGAGACGAGTGAAAAAGAAAGGGGGAGTAAAGGGGATTTATCGGTGCTAGACTTATTAACTCCCGAGTGAAGTTAACATTAATCCTGAGGCGAACTCGCCTCGCGAAAACTCCGGCAATCTCAGTCGATCGACGCAGTCTCCCCGTCCTTACTTCCACCTAGTTAGAAGAATTTATTTAGACGGTTCATTTCGGATCAAATAAATCCCTTATGTGGGCAAGGAAATATAGACCCAAAGAAAAGTACTAACTCTAATTTCCTATATTTACAACTTTTCTTTAGAAAATTTTTCCACTTTGCAATCCATCAGTTCTAAAATTTTTATCCTTTTTAGACTCTCTTCAAGCTTGAGAACTATTTCTCTTTTGAAGCATTAAAAATGTAACATCATTCTAAAGTTTAATTTTAGAGTCAGCTGTAGCTGTAACCTTTTATCCTATCATTTCATATAAAGTTTTCATTTGCAGTTGACACTCCTTTTAAAAAGAATGAGCTTTAAAAAAAGTTTTACTAGATGTTATACTATTCTGTATAATAAAAAGAGAGATCTCGAAGTACATCAGCGTTTTTCTCATGTAGGCAAGCCACGTTTTCGTGTATGTAGTTTATTCGACCCCTCAGTCGTTCACTACGGTGAATCGTAGTTGCAGAGGAAGGAAAATCGAGTTTCTTTCTTGCGTGTTAGTGTCATTGTCCCTTGAAATGAGGCAATTAGGTGTTTCTCTCTTTCTCTTTCTTTCATACACACGCCCAGCCATTCATTTTTTCACCACTTGCTTGCTTTTACCGACTACATTGGTGCGTGAAGAACTTACTCGTAATTCACCTTACTCCGGATTTGCACCAGTTAGAGAAGCAAGTTCACGCTACCTTAGTGCGGTACATGGTTTTGCCTGCAGTCTAGCTATTTCAAGTAGTTAAATGACGTTTACAGTCTGACAACAAATTTCGGAGTTTCCACCAGAAATGGCAAGAAGGCGTTCATCAAAACAAACAGCGACTACCCATAAGGTGTTAAATGAAAACACCACACGTGGTGCGATTAATTGTTTCAAGTAAATGAGAAAATCTTATATTATATACTTTGGTATTTTTAATTCGAATAATAGTTCCTCATCGCGTTATTTATAGATAGGTATTTTTAATTGAAAGTACTATGAATGGCTTCTACGTCAAACAAGGTGGTCACATGTCAGGGAAGTCAGAGAAATGTAAGAGAAATCTGAGAAGTTGGCAGGCAAAATAGAAATTGACATTTATGCTATGTTATTTTTGTCATATTACATATACAGCTTTTGTAGATTATTTAAAAGATTGAGTGGAATTTTAAACGACTTCAGGGTTTGTATGAAAGTCAGGGAAATGTTAAAGAAATTGAAACTTTGAATCTTATCGTCATCCTGTTAAAATCAGTAATATAACTGTAACAAGATGTTTGCTTGATTAAATATTGATCTGCACTACTAGTCAAATCATTTTTGTCAAAATATTGACAGTACACTACCTTTAATTAACTGTCTGACTGACTACATTCAGGAATTATTACTGGCAAGTGGCTTACTATACTCATATATTACTACTTCCATATATGGCTCATTATACTCAGATATTACTACTTGCATATATGGTTAATTCCACTACGATATAACTTTTTACATAAATGGCTCTCTATATTCGGGCATTACTGCTTACATTAATGGACCAATTAAAGATTCAAATTTACATCTATTGTAAATTAGTAATGGATAATTATAGGGATTATTATTCTAAATACGGATTACATTAGATTATATTGCTACAATCTCATAATAAGGTTTGTAGAAAAGAACTGTTAATAACGTATGCAAATGAAATTGTGATTTCATGATAAGAGACGACAATCTTGTCCGATCAAGTTGACGTGTCCGACGTAGTTAGCACCTGTGTCACGACGCAGCTTACGATCCCCAGGTGAACAGTTGCCGAGCTCGTAATTTATCCGACGGGACTATATAGTCGAAGGACGGAGGGAGTTCGGGGATTCATCAGGTCATTTGATCATGGATAAGGGAAGACTCTGTGCTTGATACCAGTCTTAATATGAGCCGCGGCATCCTTAATCCCGAAGGCAGCCGCTGAGCTTCAGTGTAGTCAAGCGCCTGCCTGAAAATGAGGACGAAATGGAGAAACGCCGAGAACGCTCATAATGGCAGATGCGAACACGTGCCTTACATACTAAACTCCCTTTCTACCCTTAAGACTCACAGACTAGAACTAACCTCCCGATCATAGTCACAAGCAAGGTGCTTTCATCTTTGCGATTAGCATCAACATCTTTTATTTTCTTTTAAATAAAGTGCTTAAAACTGCGTTTCAGTATTTAAAAAATGTTTTCCATTCATGAATGAAGCTAAAATGAACTTTCTGTTTTTTTGTGCAAGGTATTTTTTACCTTCTGCTTCTAACATTTTCTAGCGCAGCTCTTCTTTTCTCTTCAATTCCGCTTTCTGCCGACGTAACGACGTGGTATAAAATTTCTTTGGAAAACGCGCAGAGGCACCTTGTTAGTGGCGCAACCCAAGTTATCGACTCAGGTTTCCGCTGGAGTTTGAAATTTTCACTGCTGACTTAAGCTACTTTCATTTCACTTTCCCAACTCAAACTCGTTATATTTTCGACAAATTGCAAGCAATTACTTGTTATTACTTTCCAATTCTTAGTACCTACCCTTTCTGCTTGTGTGTGCGTTTCGTCAATTGTCTACTGACAGAAAAAATATTTATAAGAATCAACACTTAACTTTTTTTTTTGTTAAGTTAATCTTAATTTGAAAATTCTGTTTTAGTGTTATACTAAATTATATTCAAGTAGACATCTCACCCACAAGTAGCTTTGAGGATGACTATGTCATTTACGTTCCAATTACCATCATTACTAGGCCACATTGTCAACATTCATTGTCCCACCTCGGGTCAAGTCAAATTACAATGGACTTTATGGAGTTTCGAAACAACAGGGATAACATTGACAATATGTAATATTGATAAGATAATATGGTATTTGTCATCATATTATCTCATATAAATCAAATACATTATACATATAATGTTTTAATATACAGATTTATTATTTAAAGATACTCTCCGGCTTCTAACTTTATATAAATACTAAATAGTGATAAATTTAATTTAAAAGCAATTCACTAATACTTTGTTATTTATAATTTAATTTAAACACAAAGTTTATGATTCTGAAATCGAGTTACTGAGTTACGTGTGTCCAGACACTTAGAAAACACAACGAAACTGCTTTCAGCTTTTCTCAACCAAACCCCATACCTTTTCGTGTTCTAAACGGTAGTAAAGGGAATTAAGGGTAATCCTCTTACACGGTTACGACCGCATAAGTATATTAGTCCACTTAGACTTATTAGGGTGATTTCCGAATTTTGAAAATTGTGCTAAAAATCTCGTTTTCAACCCTGTAGTCCACAAACTAGCCTATAGAGACTCAGGAAACGATATTTTATTTAATAACATACCTTTTCTCTATAATTGAGTAATTAAATAAATTTAGAAGAATTCTCTTGCTAATATTTTAGGCCCTAATCGGAAAGCTTTTTACAGATGGACATTAAACTTTTTTTCTGTTCTACTTTTGGTAACAATAGATTTTCTTTTAGACACTTTAGCATTTTTTTTTAGGAATGTTTTATATTTTAGAGTTTCTTTGATCTTAGCCACACATTCTACATATAATAATAAATGTAGTGCATCCCTCGCAAACTCTGACTGAAATGTACATTTTCACAAATACCCTCACGTAGGTTCACTTTCTGCCCGAGTCTTGGAGCTTGTGACCCAAAGGCCGTTACGAGAGACGTGATCACGAATCTGGAAGCAAAAGTTTCCTCATTTTTCGCGGGCGGATAGTCCAAAGTTTTCCCTGAAATATCGAGAGAATCAATCGCTCGCACGAGTGCAGGTCTTTTCCTTCTCCGCTGCGCAACTTCCTCTTTAGAAACCCCACACCAGCGGACACCTCACCCTTTCGTCCTTGTCACAGCCATTTTTTTTCACATTTTCCCACGAGAAATAATGAGTTTCCGGTGGAAGGTCCGCAACGGCCATTTGTCCTCGGCGCTGCCGGCAAACTCGATAACGTATAATCGACAATCTTCCGAAAAAGAGGGTTAATTTACTTGATTCTTGTGTAACCCGTTATTTATTTTTAATTTATTTTAGTAAATAAATTATTCATCAGCAAGGTTACATTCAGAACGATTTTACTTTGATTGCTCCTTTAATATATAAATAGATAATGGGCGCCAGACCTATCAAGGTCAACTCAAATCAATTGAATTTTAATCACAGCTAGCAAAGAAAATCTCCCGGAATAGATGGCAAACTCAGCCCCAAAACGGTGAAGGTTCGAATCTAAAAAGATCACTTTATTCTATATATGTAACTGAAAAAAAGAAATAATATATTTAACACTTTGCGGCACACATTTTTCTAAGAAACAAGTTTTACAGTTACACGCACCTTTGGGGGTTTTCGGGGTCGCTGATTACGAATCCGAAGTCAGATTTCCAAAATTCAACATTCAAAATTTCCAAAAATCATAAATTCCGCTATCTTGGATTTTTCGAAATTGAATATTTTGAATTTAGATTCAGATTCAGAGATGAAAATAAACACCTCAAGAACAGGGTTGAAAAAAATACAATTTTTATATTGGGTTTGTTCTGAGAAATACTGTATTTTAGAGTTTTTTATACAAAAAAAAAGAGTCTATAACTTATATAACATTGCAAAAAATTCTGAAAAATACTTTAAGATGGACTCAACACAAAAAAAATTACCGAATCCATGAAAAAGCACCAATTTGGATTATTTGTTTATATACATTATTTTTATAATTAACAATTAATGATGGACAACATTTTTTTCACATTCATTTATATCCTAGAGATTTAAGAAAAGTAAAAAATCCGGTAGTTGTTATTAAAAAAGTAGTTAAAAAAATGTAAAACCATGGAGAAAAAGGTGGGACGCTGAACGTCCGTCCCACTATGCCGCAAAGGGTTAATTATAAAATTAAATTTTGAATCAGTAAAAATTCACTGATTCATTGATTCGAACTTAAAGAGGAGATTAAAATATTACATTAGAAAGAAAAGTACTGTTCTTACTCTGTTCCTTGAAAAATAAAATATAAATCGTCTTTTCTGTTGGGTACAAGAGATATTTATGAACAATTTCTGCTTTAATATAAACGATATTGAAAAAGTTGAAGAAGTTATGGAAAGGAGGCTTATTAATTCCGGGAACGTTTCTCATTAGGAATTTTTTTTCCATTTTTCGAAAATTGAGTGTATTAGAAAGTTTGAGCTGGATAGACACAAGCGGCAAGTGTTTGGGTCGGTCCTTGTTATTCTAGTGTTTCACTAAAACTGAAGAGACAGCGGTTGGTGACACGTGTTTCCCATGTGCGTCAAAACTCGCATGCATACCAACGTGAAAAGGTATATCGACGCGATATCGACATGTTCGAGTTCCTGTAGAGCCAACTTGCATACATATTGTTAGTTAGGTAACGCCGAGTGGCTCAAACCGCTGTAACCACTCGCAAGTTTATATTGCATCACTTTTGAAATTGAATGTACTCAGTTATTAATTTAAAAATTAGTATGGTTTCCTTTATTTCGGTGTTAGTGATTAGCAATTATTCTCCTCGCTTGTAAAATTCGCATTGCCGAGGATAAAAGAAGCACATACTTAATAGTCTCTTTTACCTTTTGGAGTCTCTGTGGAAACTTTTAATTATTTTCCCTGTTCATACCGGGAGGTTGGAATGACAGTAGGTCGAGTACCTTCATTAATGGATTTCCAGGGCTGAGATAATTAAGAGTTTCACTCGACTGCCTTTGAACAACACGAACTTCGCATCAGTGAGACTGTCAGTAAACTTTGACATGTGTTAACTTATGCACAAAACTTTATCTTGTTTCGTGTCATCAGCTGGGTAGAAATAAAACATAAAACAAATATTTTTTTAGACGTATTTAGTTGATAAATATCTGAGGAAAAATATATAATTTATTTGGTGATGGTATTTTCTTGTAATAGAAAATAATAACTGGGAAAGAGTAGATTCGGTTTCCACAATATATATTTCGCACAAAATGGTGACGGCTTATCACAATTTCACAAACCCGTTTTGAAATGTTGTAATCATGGATAACATAACAGAATTTCTTGTCCCTCTAATCACATGTCAAGTGCAGTAATGATTTTCAAATTATTAATGCAAATTCGAGTTCACCAGCTGACCTGATTTGTAAATTTAGAATTGCGAAATTTTGAAACAATCGATTATTACGAATTACATATTGTAATAATACAATAAATGATAAATGACAAAGAATAAAAAAATAATGTCAGATAGGATATAATTTGTTTTAGTAATATTTCCAGTTTTTTCCCTGCTGTTACGTTTATTATATACTTTTTTCTTCTTCACTGGGTCCTTCTTGTTTTCTTTTCTTGGCTTTAACGAGTAATCGATGAGTATAAACATCAGTTATCTCATCGTGGGTACATAATGAAACTAATTTTATTAATACTAACCCTTTTTCTATTTCAGACATGTCCTACAAGCCACGACATCCCGTTATCGAGGGTAAGTCACAGTTCTTTTTTTTTTTTAAATTATGCTTTGGTAATTCGAGAATTTCAAATCGAAATCTCGAGATTTGAATCAGTGAGAAATGGGTCACAATTGTAAATATAAATTCTTTACATTGAATGTATATTTTTGGATTATCTATACTGAAAGCATTCTGTAATCTTGGTATACTGTGCTAAAAATCTGAAATACTTTTCTCAACTCTGGATCACGTATGAGACGAGCAGGCTTGTATATTACAATGTAATAATCTCACTTTATGGGCTTAGAACCTTTGACGTAGTACATAACTCAATTGCATTGAACACACATTTGCTCCGCTGTCGACGAACTTATCCGGGAAGGGGGTAAGTAAACGGCCGCGAAATCATGCGAAGCACGATCTGACGTAAAAGTAGTTCTTGCTTGGGAGCATGTAGACTTTTCTTCTCCATTCTCCGCACTCTCATATTATAGGGCGCAGAAAGAAACTTTTACGAGGTCGTGCCTTAGGTATAACTCAACCTTGTGTAAATAGATATTGCGTTCAAAAGAATTTATGGATTTTTAGATAATAGATCGTTAAAAGAACGTTTTCCTGCATACATGTTTCTTAATATCATTAATTAGGTATACTACCTATAATGCTCGGTTAGTGAATTAATCGCTTTTAAAAACCTTTTCTATAAAACCGATTTAAAAAACAGAACGAAGTTCTCTTTAATTATAAACATTGTATTTTACTTTTTGACATTTCAATTTTGTAGAATTTATTATAACGTTAAAATAGAAATGGTTTCTCTATTGCTTGAGTTTTATATAAAATCTTGAGCGGAAAATATCGAACGATATTTTTGAAGCTAAATTGCATATTCTCAAAGGCTTTATGAGAGAGTGAAAGGCATGCACAAAGAGCTCGTAGTGGTTGTTGTTCTCTGAAAAGTAGATCGAAAGAAGGGAAAAGCATATTAGAATGTAAGAGAGTATTCAGGAGGGTATTTTCTGCATGTCACTTTCACAAATCCGTGCTTAATAGGATCGGCAGTTATTCAAAATTTTTGTTATTATTTTCAATTTATAAAGAAATGAATTTAAGTAGTAAAGTCAAGTTTTAGTCAGACGTTATTCTAACTAAAACTGATAATATTAAAAGGGTAATAAATTCGTGTAATAAACGTGTTAATAATAACTTGAAGCTTATAGAATAATTATATTAGTTTCAAGTATGTGATTAATTTTTTTAATTATCTAATCGACAAAATAGTCATTCGGACGGTTAAGCTAATCAATACAAGCGATGAGCGAAGTATTAAAGGAGATATAAGGGGTAAAATAAACACATTTATACAACCTTCGTGACCTGCTGTTTTCCGTAATTACAAGCGCTTGTCAGCTTTTCATTAATTAACGGTATTCGAAATGAACTTAGGCAAAATAGAGTCGGGTTGGAGATGTCCATAAATATCCTTTTATTATTGGATTTCTATATTTTGAAAGAAAACACACAATACCTACAGCATTTTATTTATATAAATAAAATTTAATATTGAAAATATATTTCGGTGAACTTAGAATCACAACATGTGAGCTTCGACATAAAAAATGCGATTTCATTCTACTGGATAAGCGAAACCAGTAACCGTTCTGTGCCCCTCTCACCCCAGTATTTTCTAGTTACGCCACTGAACGGCATTGGAGGGTGGTACGAATAGAGAGAACGCAGTCAGTGGAAAAAGGACGAGCAAAAATTCCGCCAAAAATATTCTACGACAGGGTGCAGTTACTATAAATCGCTGCGTCCTCCCGTTCGTTCTCCGTTGAAAAAAAAAAGAAGAGCGATAGAAAGAGAGCTGGAGAATCAGCGAGCCAATGAGGGAGAGAGCGGATGAGAGACCGGGGGAAAAAGACAAGTATAGAATGTGCCGGAAACCGATAAATTACGAAAAAAAGAGTTGTCCGCGAGTACGCGTGCTATATGCCGAGAAACCCGACGAGGAAGAGACCAGATTTTAAAAATGCCTTACGGCGTTGGGCATACTCTGCCAAATTCTAAAATTATCGGAATACTCGCGAATTCCCTCAAGAATAGTAAAAGCAAGTCTGTTATTTCCAGAGTAAAAGTGAAAACTTAATTTAACGGATCAAGTTTTCAACTTTAACTTTAAAAGTTATAATAATTGTGTAATGTGGAACACTTTTTGAAATTCTTCTACTTAAAGTGCTTTCAAAAATTAAATATGCTTTTCTACATTTTGGTTTGTAAGGTTCTTCATTTGACAATAAATGCATTGCGAAAGTCATCTCAGTGTTCTATTGTCCAATTGGCGAGAATATACGAGAAAAATTTAAAAGTATACTTGTCAGGTAAACTCCAAGCTAATTGCAACCAGTTAGTAATAAAGCTGGAAAAAGCTAGTTAATTTGTTAATGTGATTACTCAGTAATTGTCGGACGAGATGCGATAAATTCCGCCTCGAGTCCCAGGACAGTCTACTCCCTGCTTTTTTTTTCTGCCATGAGAATATTTCTACCTTAAATTAGTGGATTAAAGTCACATTAACTTAGAACAAAGTCGAGAAGCATGGGGACTCGCATCTCGGCACTTTAACTCTCGTAGGCAAGCAGTGTGACTGAGACATGGGTCCCTCCAGACCCACGCTCGAGATTTACGGACAACGACTTCGATGTATTGCTTGCACCTTCCTATGACCTTCTCGTGGTATCTTATCTATGATATTATGTCTCAGGTGCTTTGACCACGGACATAAAGTAACAAATCTCTCAATGAAAGATAAATGTTGGATCTATTACTCTTAAAATCACCCCTTATCATGATACAAATGATCCTTTCAACATAATAGTCCTATAAAGTTGGAAAGTTCGCCTTTAACTTTAATGCATTGAGGTTTATTTATTGGGTTAGTTAAATAAATTACGCGAAGGAGAGGTGAAAAATTGTTCCACGGTGTCTACTGTGCGGGAATTTAAGGATATCAGGGAATTGTCCAGGAATTAAAAAAAATCCGAGAATTGACTATGATTTTATTTTTTATTTTTTAAGTTGATTTCCGGTTTGAAAAAACTTTTCCGAATAATCAATCTGAATATTTTTATTTGACTCTTACAACTTTTGTTAAACCTCTTCAAATCTTTTAAATTATTTCCAAATCCTTTAAAAACAAACATTTAAATCTCGCCATATCCTTGGTAATTCTTTAAAATCATTTGAATTCTTAGAAATCATGTAAAATGTCTTGAAAATGCTTAAACTTTAAAGAATTTTTTTGAAATCACCTGAACTTCTTTAAAATTATTTTAAATCTTTCGAAATTTCTCGAAATTCGTTAAGGCTATGCAAGACTTACCCGATCCCTACCTTACCGAAATTTTTTTGTCTGCAAATTAAAGAAAACATGCTAAGGTATGTTTATCTGGTCTTAAATTTTTGTAAAAATAATACAATAATTTTTCAAAAAATTTTTGTTACAAATGTCAATATTTAAGATCAGATAAACGTACCTTAGTGCTTTAGCTTCAATTTCAGAAATTTTCAATTTGATATCTCAAGAAATGTAGACATAGCGTTGCAGACAAAAAAATGTCGGTAAGGTAGGGATCGGGTAAATCTTACATGGCCTTAAAATCGATTGAAATCTCTTAACATCATGTGAAATTTGCTAAAATCCTTTAAAATTACTTTAAATTCTCTAAATTCACTAGAAATCTCTTAAAACCCCGGAGAATGCCAATTAAATTTCTGCTCATTTTTCATTTTGCCAATTTAAAAAGCTTTTTAGTAATATTCTACGTCTACATGGAAAAAATAACTGATTCAAAAAATGGAAAAAGTTTACGAAATTTTAATAAACAGAATGTCACTTTTGGACAGATCCCAATTTTAAGAAGATTTCGTATAAATTTATCAAATAGTGGATTAGAATTACGAACATTTCTAAAAAATTTTCGAAATAATCTTAAACCTAATCCAATATTTGATAAATTTATACGAAATCTTCTTAAAATTTGGTTTTGTCCAAAAGTGACATTCTGTTTATTAAAATTTCGCAAACTTTTTCCATTTTTTGAATCAGTTATTTTTTCCGTGTATTAGAGGTAAAATTATACTTTATAATATATATGTCGAATTATTTTGTCCGGTTGGACAAATTAAGTGGTTTAACGGTTCTCATTCGATCAACTGAGTTAAGCAGTTCTTAGCTCGGTTCTACTCGGATGGGTGCCTCGTACTAGATGGAGTGTCTTGTATTTACCATATTTCACTCATTCACTCATACTTAATGATAATATATATTTGAAAAACTGTAAGGTTGGTGCCCCTTTTTCAAATTTTCATATTTTTTTCAACTTTTTGTTTTCTCTTTCTTGATTTCTTTTTTTTTTTTTCCACGCGAGTCCCCCACAAAGCGGGGCCTGAGGCAAATGTACGTACTTCCCCCCCCCCCTCTGTGCGCCACTGAGATTTAAAGTTCGAATTTAAATTTCCAAATTTCCAGTGGTCACTAAAAGTCTACAATCATTTTCTGAATATCGATAATATTAAGAAGAAAAAATCTTGGGACTCATGATGGGACGAGTATAATTTTAAGTTTCGTTTAACATGGGGTAGTTATCGACTTTTTGAACTATTTAAAAATTCCTTGAAATCTTTCAAAATCTCTTGCAAAACCTAAAACCTTTTAGAATTCTTTAAAAATTCCTTCCGTCAAATCTTAAGTAATTCTTTAACATGACTTGAAATCTTTTTGAAATCCCTTAAAATTCCTTAAAATCCCTTAAATCGTTTAGAATGACTTAAATTTCCTCAAAAGTCATTAAAAGTCATTAAAATCACCTAAAAAATCTCTTGAAATTCTTTGAACTTTTTTTAAATCATCTACAATCTCTAAATTGGAAAAGTCACCTTTGATATGAAACATTTTTTGAGAAAAAAGAATATTAAACCAGGCTATTGCATTTTTCGATGTTATAAATTGTAAATGCTTTAATTTCATTCTTTAGAAAGAATATTTTTCTAGTAGTTTATTTTCTCATATTAATATGTATAGTTTGCTTTACAAATTTGCACCAGGGGACTGAGGTTCACATTCTCTCCCTTATCAGAAACACACTTAATTAGTGGTAATTTTTTTGTGGTAAAGCAACCGAAGATATTTATCTGAGTTTATTCCCCTTTGTAATACGATCGAAATTATCTAATGGTCGAGGTCACAGCGACAGTCAACGACGTGCATCACGAAGGCAGAAAGAGCCTCCATTAGAGGTGACTGGAAGGTGTTAAAGTGTAATAAAAAGGCAACGGGCACCTAGAAAGCTAAGCCATCTTACTCAGTCCATGTTGGCCCATTCGCCCCAATCGATTCGTGGAAACAACGTCGTAAAGAACGCTAAATCAGTCTTACCTTGTACCACCACAAACAAGTAAGCTGATAAAAAGTCCACCTCACTACGCACCTCTAATATGTATGAAATGGAATAACGAAATTCTCTACGAGCTCGTAAATTTCGTTCTTTTATTACATCTCATCTACTAGGGATTTTCGCTCTTCAAAATATAAAAAGTTGATAACATGAGCCATCAAATTTCAATAAAATATTCTATAAAACAAAATCCATTTTAAATAAAACGGAAGGATGAACAAATTCAAACTGAAATTCATTAAAAAATGTCATTTTAATGTCATTAATAATGTTTCAAGTTCGGGTAAATACCGTTACTAAAAAGAATTTACATAAATTGAATATTTCATTAATACTGGACCCGTAAAGTTATAATTGAAAACATTTTTTAGCGAGTGATAAACTTGGAATTATAAAAGTAATATCTCTGCTGGATTCTCTTGGGTTGTGGGACACCCTAAGTTAAAGAAAACTTGACGTCTAGATTCGTTCATCCGTTTGCTGAATCGAAACTTTCTCTGCTCTTCACGACGAATGAATAAGTATACGCGAACGGTAATCGTATTTGAAAACTTCTTCCTACATAGACAACTCTAGCAGAATCTCTCGACTGTTAGCAATGTGCTCGCAAATTTATTTGGCGGGAAAAACGATACACAATAGTACTACTATATTTCACGATCTATGGGCATTCCTTTGTACTCATGGATGGATTTCCTGAAATATCGACAAAAATGAATAAAGTACATATTCTTTTCAATTCTTCAACATTAATCTTTCGAATAATTTCAGAGAATATTTCAGAGTGGCTACAAGATTCAATTTTTCAATTTTTCTGACTTTTCCCTGACTTTCAAACAAATTTCACTGACATTGAAATTTAAACTTACTTCAAATCACTTAAAATTCGTTATAATCTCTAAAACTCACGACAAAACCTTGAAAATATTTTTAAATTCTTTGGAATTTCTTGAAATTACTAGAAACTTCTTTGAATTCCTTAAAATTCAACTACAACATTTAAAATCTCATAAATTCTTTAAACTCTATTAAAATTCCATGTAATTGTTTAAAATGTCACAAAATCTTTTGAAAATCACAAAAACTTTTTTTAATTCCTGGAGGAATATTAAAATTCCTTAAAATCATTTTAAAAATGTCAAAATTTCTTAAGCTTTTTATAAATTTAGAATTCCACTAAAAAACTTAAAATCGCTTAAAATATGTAACGATCTCTTAAAATTTTTGCAAACTTTTTAAAATTCCTTAAAGTACGACAAGCTTTTTCAAATCCTTTTAAAATTCCTGAAAGCGAACTTAAAAATTCCACTAAATCTTTAAAAAGTAATACAAATTTCTTGCAATCCCTTTAAATGCCTAGCAACCTCTTAAAATCCCTGACAGGTGGCCACCCTTTATTTAATATACTCAATAAACAAGAGAGAAAAATTAAAGATGCATATCGTCGGTCCTCGAACTATTCCAAGGATTATTTCGCAAGTTTCTTTAAAAATTGTAGCACTCGTGTCTCAGTTTATGAAACTTGCTCAGCCAGTGTGTCAAAACACTATTAATTTACCGTAATACTAAGAGTAATTAAAATACTCTATATTATTTTGTTTGAAAACTACAAGAAAGCTGATAATTGTTTCTTGATAATTGTTCCCTTCACGCAAGGCAAGTTACATACCAGCGACGAAGTTATTTTAATGAGAGCAATTAGTGCCACGTTATTTGTCGTTTTCTAGGCTAAGTTTAATCGTTAATGAAAAAACAACAGGCTGCTGCAATGGCTGCATCACTAGCTGAAAAATAATCGATGCCCCGTTTCGTCGACGATAACCGATACAAAAATGTCTAACCACCCGTCGAGGAAACAAGAAAAAATTTTCCATTTTAACCCACGGAATGAGAGTGCTCGCGCGAGGAATTAATCGACTCTGGAGTTGGATAGAAATAATGTTTACCGAACCTTTTAAAGTATACATTCCATAAGCGTGGTTACTTTATCCAGACTATTCGATTAAGAGTTTATTTTGCAGCTATTAATAACTCCACTCAACTTGCATGTTATTGTAATGAATATCGGAACACGTAATTTGATATTTGTTCATTTTGCGCATTCTTTTTTATCGAAAAATGACATTTTATATGACTAAATAATTTAAACATGTTTAAAACAATTAATAATATTGGATTTTCAACCACATTATTAATGAAAGTGCCATTGAAGTAATTCAGACAGATAAGGTTTATTGTACGTTTAAAATGACATTAATATCTACGAAGAGATGAGTATCCATTACTGCATTTAATTATGCCAAAAGGTAATTCAAGTATGACTATTCAGTTCGGGTTGCATAGAATTTCAGTATATCCTCTACTACCTCCAAGCGCAGAACTATTAAAAGACTGTTAACGTAATATCTTGATTGTTAAATTTTTTATTATATATATGAAAACAATTAGAAAGTAATATTAATTTTGCTTTGAAATGAAGTAAAATGTAAATATGTGCAAAGGGTGATTTTAGAATGCTCTGTTTTTATTTTTGTAAAATTCGTGTGTATAATAAGTAAACAGCAATTTGAAAGTGGTACTCAACTCCGTACCCTTTAAGTGCACATTTTCTGCTCTACTTAATACAGGAATGAAACGAAAAGAAAACTTTGCCATAAACAAACTCTGGGCATAAAGCTTATCTTTGCCTTTAAAATGCTTCAACGAGAGTGATGTGAAAATAACAGCGACCTCAAAAGAGAAAATCTTAATTACTCGCGTAAGGTAAACGGACAAAGCGGCCTCCAGCTAAAAAAAAGTACTAGGATCCGTGGACTACATATTTTAACCCGAAACGAAACAGGTGCTTGCTTTTAAACACAGAAACCACTCATTTTTCAAATTAAGTATGGGATGAAGGTACTTTGTTCTCATATTAAAAATACAGTCTCCATTCAATTCGCATTTATTCCTGTTTTTTTTTTAGCTACAAAATATTTTTTCGGTTTAAGAACAAAAGTAGACTCAACGGCAGGATCACAATCAATTGCACTCGTTCACCATTTTAGAGCACTAGTGCTCGTACTTTCAATCGTCGTGTCTCATCACATCCGCTTATGAATTGTTTCTGTCTGTGTTTTCATATTTACGTACATTGGCATCAGTTGCACACAAATGTATGCATATCGGGAACGATTTATCATCGATTAAACGGACGTAATGCGCCATTGTTGCTGCTACGTAGAATCAGATAGTTAGGTATATGAGGTCATATCAGGATGGATGAAACCCTGGTATTGAGCCGCAATCAGCCATGTAGCCAGTGTTCGAATCAGATCGTTCAGAGTGGAAGAGGCCGGGTGACTCAGCGGGAACTAGAAAGTTGGAAAATAGAAGGAAGTGGTGGATCTGGGAGAACAAACTATAGGATACTCTTATCATTCGCATTCCACACGTGATTGGATACTTCTCTGATAGTAACACTATTTCCTCCAAGAAGACTCGATGCTTATCATACTTTATAAGATTGTCGCAGCCATAGTATCGAAAAAATTTACAAATCCTCGCGTCTTTTTAAAGCAATTTAAAAATTGCAACTATTCTAATTGAATTCCCTACGGAGACATTTTTACGATATTTTTCCGATGAGGCCCTTTCATATACACAATTTGAAATTCTTGCTTTAGATTCCAATATCGCCGCAATTTTTTTCATGGCTAAAGATATATCACTGCCTTTTACGAAATGAAAAACTCTCAACATTTATTGAAAATATAAAAACGTGGGATAAATGTTGGGTCGATAATTTCTTGAAAGGAATGAGAAGTATGAAATGTGTTATAGGAATACTGCAATGCTTTGCAGAAGACATACAATGTTTTAGAACCTTCAAAATTGTTTTCTAAAATGGGTAAATAGAAAACGATTCGATGAGTTGAAAAATTTCGAATTTCCGACATTTTTTTTTGAAATTTTGCATATGTCTACTCATCCTCACATATTTCTTAATGATTCTCTAATTTCAATATTTAAACGGTTCTGTTAACGATAGTTTCATTGGTTCGAATAATTTTCTAATATTTTTTGCAAATACTCGAGGTGAAAGCAACGAATAAAAGGAATATTGGAATAAGCTCATAATATCGACATAAGGTCAATAACTGTTTGCACCGATGCTATAACGAGTTCCTCTCAGTTAACTCAAAGTTGCTGCATTCCTATGTTAGGACGAAATAGAGGGTAAATGTGTAGAAAGTGTTCGCCGAGGGACTTCCACTATTATACGCGTATGTGCTTCATGCTATATTCACACGCCTACACCTTTATGTACAAACTATGCTCCAAATAGCCTTCGCGGCCCAGAGGAAACTCCATAAAGACTGATTTACGTGCTGGATTTATGAAGACTGTTCGATTTTATCCGCAGTATTTCACCAGTTTTTCGTGAAAGAATCTTTATATTTTTTCTCCTTTTCACTGTGATCTTTGGTTTCTATTTCGATAGGAAGCAATGGACACTTTTATCAATGAAATTTAATTCTTTGCAATGGTCGATGCAATATTTACTGGTCTGAGAAAGATAAAAGTTTTATAAAAACTGTTTTCAATTTATATTAGTGCCGAGTATTATAATTCAAAATTATAATACATTAATGAACTATTATTAATTATCAAGCTCAATTAGTTCGATTAATGCAAGCTGAATAATTGAAATATTATGGAGTAATTTATGATATGCATATAAATCCGTAATCAAAATGATGGCTCGTTGATGGATTAATATTAATAATCGTTTAAATAGGGACTAAAATTTTGCATAATTTATTATCACTTGCACACTGATATGTTTTAATAATCATATATAATAATATTGACTTATTTTTATGCAATTTAAAAAAAAAAAAGAGATACTCTGTGTGTGCACAATTTTACAATTTGAAGTGTCTATTACATTTCTTATTATTCTCCTTCAAATGGAAAATTCATTGGTGCATGTGTGTAATTGTAACACGCCGTATAATAATTACGAACCTTGCGAACATTGCTATAGTCATTTTAATTACTTTGCACATTTTCAACAGAAGGGAAATTTTAGAGTACATGAAAGTTTACTATTCAAAGGACGAATAAAAATTTTAAATAGAAATAAACCGCCATAAAGACTGTGTATAAAATTCTTAAATATTGAATTTCAAAAATATTACAAATTATATTTATCTACAAATATTTTTGTAGATAGATTAGATTTATATATAAGGAGAATGATGCCAAGAGAAGAAGGATAAAAGTTTTTTTGTACAAAGAGGCGACTTTTTTTCGAAAGGACTAATTTACTAATTGTAAGTGAAGCTGAAGCATTACCAGATGAGAAGAGCAGTAAAGGGAGAGTAGGGTCAATACTAAGTGGAACGTATTGAACGCTAAGTAGCGCCTTGAGGTCAGACCGACTGGGCGCTTTACACTCTCCAGATCTTACTTGCGCTCGTAATTTCCTCAGAGACAATTGCATTTCAGTGTGACGCTACAGAAAGAAATACGAAGGAACTACTCTGTCTTCCTTAGATTATTCCGTCTTTCCTTCTACCCTCACTCATTTAATTTCATTAACAATCACCTCTTAGTATTAAAGCTGAAAGGTACATCTCCTATAATCCTTTTTCATCAGTACTTTTTAAAACTATTCTCCATCTTCCTGAAAAATTCCATCGCTTCAATCAAGTAACTAACATTTTTTACTTGAACCATAATTAATTAATTTAAACTCGTCATTGTAAATTACATAAAAATGCGTTATGAAAACACTTGTACTGTACAACTGGAGAGGATTTTTCTCCATTCTCTAGTCGCAATTAATTAAAATGGGAAAGAAACACATTGAAAGTCGAAAATCTAATTTTACGTAATTAATACAAAAAATCTCCTCTGGCAAACATAAATTTTCCAAGGTGAAATAACATTTCAATCCTTTTGTTAAACAGGATTTTTAATTAAAATTTTGTCGTGGTTTCGTAAAGTAAATCCAGAGAATTAAATAAATGGTGTTGGAAATTTAGTAGGGGAATTGAAATCCAAAAGTTCATTTGCGAAGTGGATTTGCGCTCTCGTGCGATACCTCGGCATGGCTATGCTGACTGGTCGTGTTTCGTGGTGCCCATTTAGAATATTTCAAGTTGGTAACATCAGAGAAGTGGAGGATTTAACTTTCAAGCACGCCTGGACGCGAGCCTGCTGGTGGTTAGTTGTAGTGGTAAAGGGGTTTGTCGGGTTGCTGGATGACATAGAAAGAGAGAAACGGGACAGCATGGACAAAAACTGGGTGTCGCAACAGTGCTCAACTCGGACAAAGGGACGCCATTGCGCACCACTAGACAAAAGGTTAATATTCGTTTTTTTGTAAAGTTAAACTCCCTTTTCGTACCTCAGATCCTGGATAATACCCCACCCCCTTTCTCTCCTAAAAAAGTCCATTTTTTTCCTTCTGTTTCTATCTTTTGCTGCGCTTCTATCATTTCGCATTACTGGGTTTGAATCAGAGTAGTGAAACAGCTGAAAAGGAGATTTTATTTGCCAATTTCCTATGTAGCTGAGTCTTAAATTAAAAAATATATTTTAAGCTTTTTTAGTAAATTCTTTTTGTTACACAAAATACCAATCTTCACTGAGAAAAATGTTTGATGCGGACAAAAAAAAATTTTGTTGCTATAGAAGCAACAAAGATTTTTGGTTGTGCCAACCAAATTTTTGTTGAACTAACCAAAGTTTTGTTAATTCAACCAAAACTGAGATTTTGTTGGTTCAAATGAATTTTCTTGGTTTAACAAAAAGTTTGTTGAAAAAACCAAGATTTGGTTGGCACAACCAAACAATTTTTGTTGCTTCTATATCAACAAAATGTTTTGTTGTCCGCACCAAACATTTTTCTCAGTGTTCAATTATGATATTCCAACATTAGAACTAGGGAAAACTGGCCAGGACCCCATTAAAATTTTTTTACGGGAATTAATTCTAAAAAGATGATTGAGTCGAAGTCGAAATATCGTAACGCATATTCAGCACTCCTGATTCGTCGTGTAAGTATCGATAGTGATTTTCGACACTCGATACTTGCCGAATCGTAAATTCCGCGTGAATTGAATTTGAAATTTTGAATTTGGTTTCGTTAATAATAATTGTGTCACGAGTTTAAACACGAAATACATTGAAGATCTAGGAATTTTAAGGGAATTTTATGGAATTTTTAAAGATTTCATGGAAGATAACAGGATTTTAAATGTTATCGAAGAATTGAAAAGAATTTAAAGAAGTTTCTGGGAATTTTTAGAATTTTTCAGGAGACTTTGACCAGATTTCAATCGGACTTTCGAGGTACTTTTATGAAATTTATAATATGTATTCTGTGCGATTTAAAACTTTACAGGGAATTTTATTCATGGGTTTCAAAAGCTTTTTTTGGTTTTTAAAAGATTTTGTAGAATTTACAAAGATTTTAAAGGTTTTCGTCAAATTATAAGAGTGTTCAAAAATCTGTACGTTTTTTAAGGGTTTTCAAGAAATTTTTCGATTTTTAAAAGATATTGTGGAATTTTTATGGAATTTATGGAGTTTTATGAGATTTCTAATAATTTACATAAAAGTATTTCAAGAGATTTTTCTGATTTTTAAAAGATTTTGTGAAATTTTAAAGGTTTTCATGGAATTTGTTGTGATTTCTATATAATATTTTTAAGGGATATAAAAGATATAGGGATTTCAAATTTTACCGTAAAATTTCAAGAATTTTTCGGAGAATTTTAAGAGATTTAAAAATTTTTCATGGAATTTCAAAAGGTTTCCAGGAATTTTTAGAGATTTTCATGAATTTTAACGTGGATTTCAGAAGATTTATGAGTTTGAAAATTTTTCTCGAATATTTAAGGGTTTCGTGGAATTTGAAGATATTTCTAATACTTTTAATGAATTTTAAAATATGATAATTTTAAATTATCATTGAATTTAAAAGAATCTGAAGAAGTTTCTGAAAATTTTAACAGATTTTCACGAATTTCAAGAAGTTTCTAGGAATTTTTAGAGATTTTCACGAAGTTTAACATAGATTGTAAGAGATTAGAGGAATAAAATATTATAAATTATATAATATTGAAAAATAACGTGCAAGAAAATTTAGAATTCGCATCTTAAGTTCAGCTTGTCCACAAGCTTTTAAAAGTAATGTTGTCTCAAAGTTTCGAATTGATTTTGAGTAATTAACAGATTTGGTCATTTTGGGTTTACGTGGAGCCATTGGCAACACATTTAGTTTAATTGTGTGGCAATGTTAGTGGGAATGTTAGTGGCAATGTTAGTGGTAAAATGGATTCATTTGTGAAAGGATTTTAACAGTAGTACACATGTAATGAGAGTGGTTGTATAGTGATCGTCAAAGCCAGAGTATAGGTCGTTCGGAATCCTCGGAAGCCAGGGTGGCATCGCATCGGCGAGTTAGCCTTTTGGTAATAATAATAATCGGTAACGAGAGCCTGGTAGCGGTTACGAGTCACGAGTGCTAGCCAAATAACTTATCATATGCAGTGGTTGCATAATGCTCATTGCGCCATGCAAATTCTGGCCACAATGCACTGCTCGAGAACTAAAGTCGCTCGCTCACATCAGGCTTAACACATTAACATACATAAGGCGCTCGGGTACCGTACATTACAAAGTCTAATAAGTACAATGTACTTCTGGCACCCACCGCGGCCACCAGCGCAACACCAGAAACAACCGCGGCTTTAAACTAATTGCTCCCAACCGCAAAATGCCTCCAAATTACAAAATTACACTCTAAGCAAAAGTTATTCCACAATTTCTATTTTGAAAATAACATTTCTTAAGTTTTTAAGAAGCTACTCTACAATTATATCTAAATTCCCTTTGATATTATTTTTGACTCTGTATGTAGAAATTATTCAGGTTTGTGGTATGCAAAACTGAGCTACTTTGAATCTTATCAATTCTGATTATCTGACTTTACCTCGTTTTGTAGAATTCCATATTTTATGATAATATTGTAACAGGAGATTCCATTCCCATAAAATTTTGTTAAAATCTAGCGAGAAGCTAAGAGAAGTACCCTTCAAAACGAATATGTAATTAAAACAGTTTATATGAGCTTTGAGGATATATTTTTAATTAAATTGTGTAAAGAAAGTTAATTAGTGACCATTTTGACAAAAAGGTGTTAGTCGACAAAGAAGAAAGGAAGCTTTTATTATAGAAAGTTAAATTTAAAAATTGTTCAGTTGTGTTAGGAGGTAAGTCGAGGCTCGTGAAAAGCTTTGTTAGCTATAGCGACTTTAATGGTTTCACGATGAGAATACAAACAGGAAGTGGGGTGTAAGCTCTAAGGCAGGGTTATGGCCTATTTTAAAACTAACGTAAAATCCGTTTAATCACGTTGCAAGGGGTTCTTCTTACTATCCCTTTCCCGGCGTGCATCGGACCGTACTACTTTTAATCCGTCAGTTAAGTTTAACCGACCGTTAAGTCTTAACCCCCGGTACGAAGCGTGAGGTAAGGTACTCGAAAATGAAAGGTCGTGCAGAGATTAAAATCCGAAACCTACTTTAGTAGGGATGACTCTTTGTATCTTAAAACAAAAAAGTCGCGATCTGTTATTCATTAGTTAAGTTTTACACACTCAACAATCGCTCATTTTCCTTGCAGTAAGAAATTTATACAATGTTCAAATTAAAAAGGAAGGCGTCACGTTCTGTGTAAAACAGGGTTTTATTTCTGACGCGAGAAGTGAATTTTGGTTTGATACAAATTTTCCGAATTTTTGATATGAATATTTTTATTGACCCTTGCGACACTTATAAAATCCATTTATCACCTATTTTTATAAAGCAAAATTGAGTAGACACTCTGTAAAAGTTTTTCGCATTTTTGCCTTGATTTTGGGACAGAATATTAAGTGTCTCTGACAATTGGTTGGTGATAAATGACAGTGGTAAAACAATGGAGAGAACGTTAAAAGTAACGTTGAAAGTTGGAAATTAGTACTGTTGTCGGACGTTTAAAAGATAAAAGTGAACTTTTCCCATTAATAGTCGGTTGGAGTGCAGCTCGAGTATGGTGCAACCCCAACGTTATCCGAGTAGACGGCCAGCCCTTCACGGCAACCCTATAATTATTTAAAAACTTTGAAACTGGTCCTAGCGAGGGAATTCATCCCTAGATCGTATCACTAGTCAATTCTACGGACAAAATCGCAACGAGTCGCTCGAAAAGCTCGTAATAGTGCACTACCTCTGATCCAACCGTTTCCGGTTATTTTTGGCAATTTCCAACCATTCACATGACATAGCTATGTTAACCGAAACTGCGTTCCACAAGGAAAATAATATGCTGAGCGTAAAAGCGAGCACGAGAGACATTCACTCGCATTCATCCAGCGTTATCGAAAAATCGATTCCTGATCGCGAGTATCATTCTAAAGTACAGTCTCGTATGAAACCATTCGTTTTCGCTCTTGATATCTGCATATATTTTTACTTTCCAGTGAATTCAGTCTCTGTCAATTCTCATTTAATATTTTTACGCATTTTATTAATTGTAAATGCAATATTTCTCGCCGGGTATATAATAATATACAATCTATAATAATGGAAGCGAAATTTCAAGAATGTTGAAATGAAATTTTCGCTAAAATAATAAGCCTCTGTATCCAGCAGATTGTGAAAAGTGACAAACTCAACGTGTACTGTATGACAGAACGTGACAGGATTTTACTCGTCACGCTATGAGTCGTGCACGAAACAATGTATGCGATCTTTAATTAAATCTCATATCTACAAAAAGGGAGCAACGAGCAGGTGTGCAAACGGATCACGTGACCGGGCTTTGGTGGATTATAAAATCGTATCCCAGATGACTCGAGTATTCTACAGTAACTCGAGCAGTGGAAACGGAAAAATGAAGGGATCCTTAATCGCTGAACGTGCACACTTCTTTTCGCGTCGTCGCTTCACGTCACGCCATGTCACATTAAAAGCGCGCGCGATAAACCCCGTTTTTTTAATCGTCGTAAAAGAAGAATGCACTTCTTTCCTTGCCTCCTTGTTTTGTAACATTTTTTTCCTTTTCACTCTTTCTTTGTGAATCTCCCTTTTTTCTCTCCTCATCACTCTCTTTCTCGGTTTCGTTTCTGTTCTTGGTCGATGTACCATCTACAAAAAAAAAATACCAGCTGTCCTCTGGTATTACAGTCGTATATTTATGCTCGTCGCGCAACCAACATACTTTATGCTTCGTTTAACTGTCACATAAAGGGTAAGTTAATGCACATCGGAGAAGCCAGAATACAATGCCTTCACATGCAACTTTACGTGATACTTTAGTTGATACTTCGAACAGACGCGAAAAAGTGATGTGCAAGTCTTTTGAATCCCCTTTATCTATTTTAAAGTCGGTTGGCGCCACTCTTGAGAAGTATTTTATCGTACTTTATCTACAGGTCAAGACCAGACTAGATGACGCCGAACGATTTTGATGTCTTAAAAACGAATCTGTTTTCCAAATTTGTCTTATACGTCAGTATTTTGAAGTATCTTAATATAAAAGTGCAAAAATAGTGTCATCGTTTAGTACTCCTTTTAGTTCTTAAAATTAATGCATATCTGTTTTCCCTTAGATGCATTATTGTAGGCAAAAGGGGTACACTTTTATTTTTAATCAAATGTGGTTTACTTTTGTCGTAAATTCCTTTACGTAGAAATGGTGGTTATAATGAATGCGCTTCGTTTCTGTTCTCGCTTTTAAGTTTCATTAATTTGTCGAGAAAGGGTTGGAAGATGAAAGCTTTAGTTTAAAAATGAATTTTAAACAGTATATAGAAAATAGAGAAGCTGAACCAGAATCAAATAAAGAAGAAAATATGATTCTTGAAGCTTGTATATTAGGAAAACGATGGATGGAGTTCAGCAATTTCCAGAGGGATTTCTTAAGTCGTATATTCTACTTTAGATCAGAATTAAGAGAGGATATGTAACGTCGGAAACCGAATTAGATACGCATAAACGCTTTGCGATCTCGCAGTAGAAATTCGATCCTGTTAACGATAAGTGGTGTACGGTACAGTGTGAATAGATAAACTGCTATAGAACAAGTTTGCATTTGATACGCGCATTAATTATGCTGCAATATCAGTAATTCGATAGCTAACTTCAATAATAATTTCGCAATTTAATCAGCTTTCACCAGCCTTACTACGTTCTTTTATAAACGTAAGCTATCTGATCACTTTCCATTCATAAAACATCTACACCAGATCAGACTGTAAAATATTTTTTCCCTTTATGCATGATAACGCAGCTTTTCATTTTTTAATTCCGTGGATATTCTTTAAATTAATATCCTATGAAGGTTTCTTAAAAAAAGACTTGAAAAAGTACATTAAATATTCCAACGGTATGCAATTTTTGAAATAGGTTAAGAATTTTTCGATAATTTTAAATTAATTAAATTAAATTCGTCTCTCGTGAAATTAACCGCAGGTTTTTCTTACACCGGAATATTTCAGGGGAGGAGGTATTCGCGTAGAAAATAAGGCAGGTTCTTGAAAGGTTGGAGGAAAGATCTCTTGAGGAGGTTGGTTAAGGTAGAAAGAACTCGTATATATATATCTAGCAGGCTGAAATAAAATTATTCTGAAAGAATATTATCGATATTCCAGAGCAGTGAAGGGACAGAGGAGGAGGACTCCCTGGTTTCCAAAAGCGAGGGAGGCGTTCGCAAAATATTCAAATTAACCAATATCGTCCATCTGTTTCTCTCCATTTTTATATTTAGCTCAAAATTAATATCACCCCATTCTATTCTTGCATCACAATCATCTTCATTATTATTTTTCGTGTTATTTTTCCTGAATTTTTGCTACAACAATATGTAAGAAAACGCAATAATCTTTTGCAATTAAAAACATATCGAGATTATTAATTCTGTCCATGGAACATTTTCAGCGAATGTATGTTCCAACATATTGTAGGAGTTGTATTGTTTTCTCTGAATTACACCGGCAAAAATAGTTTATTGTTTATACTTTTTTTGGGTTGACCTATTTTCTCGAGTTATTAATAATGGTTCTTCTCTTCGTGGAAATCTTTATTTGAAAAATTGCGAAGGAAATTTTCATATTTGTGAGTTTAGAAACTTCAATGTCTGACCTAAAATTACTTACACTACTCGAAACCTATTACGTCTGTTCTTAAACCGATTTTACTACTTGACAGCAATTTTTTAACATCATAAAACTTTAGGAATATAATTAAAATTTTTGAATTTTTTAGATTAAAATTAAAATATTATCATGTTCAATTGATTCTGATAAGGTAATATAGAGTGTTCTTTAGATAATTTGTAGAATCATGAATTTATTCCGAGTGGAGGGATTTCTCAGTTTGGAGAACTCCTCATCACGCAAGCACAAAGCTAGGGCTTAACAGAATACGTTCACGTATAATGTATTCGACGGCAATAATAGAGTCACTTTAGGAAGTAGTATTACCTGCTCTTGCACTGTCGGCGTTGTGGGAAATGTACTGAGTAGTCAAGTCGACTGTTTGCCCTCTCTGAATATAATAAAGTTGGATATTTACATGTTTGTTACAAGTCTAACTACTATCTACCTATCAACATGGTAAAAGAAAATATATTTACAGATATATCCTCTAGAAATATGACAGATTTCTGAGAAAGGTAATCTTGTAATTTATAGTTTATTACTTAAAGAAGCAGAGCGTACAAATTTGATTAGACTATATTTCTGTAACAAGCTTACAACTTTGTATAACTGACGTTAAAAATAATGAGATGAAACTTCTGTATCTTCTGCACACATCGTAGGACGCATTTTCTGAACTCTAACCGATAAAGTAGGTCTAAGCCTCTTTCTTTCTTACGATAAACATTCGAGGAGAAAATACTGTTGCCTGACATCATTAAAAGTCGAGAAGACTCGAACAGGCCGCCAAAGTTACGTAAATAAAGTGGCAAAAATGTGCACGATCGGATATCTGGGGGAAGTGACTTTCGTGCCATGCCTGCCACTTTAATACACTCTTGCTCCATCCAGACGTCTTTTATAAGATGCAGTGTCGCATATTAAATTGTCAGGATATTAAAATTTTGTTACCCTCTGCTACCCAAATTTTTCAAGTGCATAAATCGTTTCTCAAATCAGGGATTTCTGACTACTAATCAGCTATAATTTTTATTTCTACAAGTTTCAAATTGAATTTTCATGTATGTTAAATGAACGGGAAATAATAGTATATTGCGTGACAAGGGGAGAAACGCAACAATGTCAACGTGTGTGAAGTTGCCTTTCACCTTGTCACGCATTCAATTTTTCATAAAATCTGAATTGAAAATTCGAATGTTCGGGGGGCTGAAGCCAGAAACAATTCAAAAGTTGAATCTATTATACATCCCTTATGTCTGACTGTAGTCTACTTAAAATAATCAATAATACTTGACTTTATTTTGGTTTACTATTATAATATATTACTTACGTCCGTTTTTAAACTATTTTCACTACTTTTCATGTATTATTTCGGGATTTCAACTTATTTGATTACTTTACAACCCTTATCCTTTACTATAATCTACTTATATTACTTTCTGTCCCTTATGTCTGACTTTAATCTACTTATACTACTTTCTGTCTCTTATGTCTGACTTTAAACTACTTATATTACTTATCCCGTACAGAATGGAGATTAATCACCATAGTGAAACTGATATCTATCTCAGTTACAATTTACGAAATTTTTCTCTTTTCGAAATGCCCCATTATGTCTGCATAATCTAGCCTTTTATACTTTCGGTTCTTTATGTCCGATTAAACTACTTATACTACTTGTTATCCATTATTTCGGTGTTTAAACTTCTTAAACTACTTTACATATGCCTTATGTCTGACTTCAAACTACTTATTCTACTTGGTATCCATTATTTCTGGATTTTAACCTTTTTAGATTACTTTGCATCCCTTAGGTCGAACTTTAATCTACTTATACTACTTTCGGCCCCTTATGTCCGACTTTAATCTGTTTATACTACTTTCTGTCCCTTACGTCTGACCGTAAACTACTTACACTACTTTTTATCCATTATTTCGAAGTTTAAACTTCTTAGATTACTCTATATCCTTTAGTATGTCTGAGATTAATCTACTTATTCTGCTTGGTATCTATTATTTCTGGATTTTAACCTTTTTAGTCTACTTTACATCCTTTATGTCTTACTTCAATCTACTTATACTACTTTCTGTCCCTTATGTCCGACTTTAATCTGCTTATACTACTTTCTGTCCCTTACGTCTGACCGTAAACTACTTACACTACTTTTTACTCACTACTTCGAAGTTTAAACTTCTTAGATTACTCTATATCCTTTAGTATGTCTGAGTTTAATCTACTTATACAGCTTGGTATCCATTATTTCGGGATTTGCACTTCTTAGACTACTTCACATCCCTTATGTCTGATCAATCTACTCATACTACTTCTTTTCCCACATGTCTGATTTTAAGCTGCTTATACTACTTGTCCCCGCACAGAATAGACGTGAATAATTAGAGACAAATATATCTATCTTGTATCCTCTTTTATCCACCCGAGGTACAATTTTCGTACATTTTCCAGTATTTAAGAACTAGTTGAAGCGGCAACCGAGATGTTCCCTTTTCGAAATTCCCCATTATGTCTGCATAATCTAGCATCGTCGGTCTCGAGCTATCTACGTGCCAGAGGAATAATCCCCACGTAATTGGGTACAGATATATGCACAGGAACAGATACGTATGCCGAGTACGACGTCAGACTATGGTCGAAAATTTTCACAAGTAGTGATACTCGGTGCGCGGTCAGGCACAAAGAAGGCCGCATTGTTCGCGGGGAAACAAAGGTACGACTCTGAGCGGACGATTATTCACCGTTTACCGAGACCGGAGGAAAAAAACGGCACGAGACCCTCGACAAAAATATAGATAATAAAGCGAGTCCTGTTGTACCAGAGACAAAAGGCGTTAAGCGAAATCAGGGAGACCAGGAAGAGGTCACAAAGAAATCTACATGTGTGGGAAAACAAATAAAACGTGAGGAAAGAGGTTTCATCCGGAACCTATACGATAAAGTCTCAGGAAATGGTACAAGATGTGTACTTCTCTCGAAAAACGAGGAGAGAACGTGAATCACGTTTTTTTTTATTTTATTACAAGCAAAAAGAGATGTACGAACAAATACTGCGATTCATGCACCCTCTTTGAGTCGTAGAGAAAACGTGACAGTTCAACGCGGAGATAAATGGTGATGATACCTTCGCGAGACTGATGTATTTATTACGAGGGTGAGAGATTCATTGTCTCCTTATGTTCAGCATTTTTCGCACGCGTAATCACAGGGGACAATAATCTGGAAATTTTTTGTCCATTTGCGAGGGAGCATATTTGAAATTAGCTGTTGTTTGGTTTGATTTATATTTTTAAGAATAGGAAGAGAATATCTTTTGTTTTATTTTCAAAATTCAACATCATGATTTAATTTCTGTTCAACTCCTTTTTTGCAGTAAAAAAATGTCTACAATAAGTTTAACCGGTCATTATTCAACAAAAACAGCATAAATTAAACTCTTTTGTGAACATTCCTGAAATGTTTCTAGGAATGATTGAAGTCGTTAGCTAAGCTTGTTCGATTTATTCACATTTTATGATGCTATCAGAACTCTGTTCGCTGAGTGTGATAAGTTGGTAACTGAGTAGGTCGTTATGAAGTCATCCTCGTGAAAAATTTTTGAAGGCGAGATCTAGTTTAGAACTTTATCATAGATGCATGTAATTCGCTCGAAAGGATTTATCTTGGGACGTATGAGGGTTGGACGTACGATCTTAAAAAGAATCGTCTTTTAAGAGCGAACTCGAGGGTGCAAGATGAGGGCAGGAAGACCGAGAGTGAGAGACGAATAATTTTTGAGAAAATACATTTTTCCGCAGAATCTCCCATTCGTTCTCAGGTCCATATCCCACCGGCGGCTACAGCGCAGCTTTCTCTTCGCGAAAGGGGATGAAGAGCCTTCGGATTCCGAGCAATTTTTTATCTAAATGCTTTCGTCCCCGTGGTAACTTGAATAAAACCGAAAATAGTTCGCATCCGGAGAGTGTCATTTTTTCCGGTACGTTAGCGAAAATAGGGGGGACGAACACTGAGAAAAGAATATCGATCGTGTGATCTTCACTTACAGGAAATCGCCAGAGACATCTCCCTTAGGAGTTGATGGCTTTTTTGATTTACTTTCTGAACCTCGCAAATATCTACCTAAATGCTAGTCTGAAAATGTGTTCAAGTTCGGTATCGTCATATGATATAAACGTTTTATTGCTTTTTCTTTATAACAGGCAATTATGATTCAGACACTTGAAATATAAAAACTTTTAATTTCTTGTTTAATTTCAGGAATCTCTATAAGTTTCATTATATTCCTTTAAAATGCCTTTAACATATTTAAAAATCTGGTGAAATTTCTTGAAATCCTTAAAAGTCCAAATAATTTAATCTCCCAGAAAATATCGTAAAATATCTAACAAGTTTTTAAATTTCCATTAACTTCCGTAAAATCCCTTGAATCCCTTAAAAGTCTTTGAAATTACATAATATCCCGTTCGCTAAATTCTTTTAAATTCTTGAAAATCCAACATAATATCACCAAATACCATAAAATTACTTAAAATCCCATGAAATCTTATGAAGTAACTGAATGCTACGAAGGCTTTTGTTGTCTATTATTACAGAATTAAGTCATTGAGAGAAAAAAAAATGTTTTATTGCTTAAAAAATTCGTGTGCGAATTCCCAAAGTGCGCGTTCCATAAAAAAGTAGTAAGATAAACATAATGGAAGTGAAAAGTATAAAGGGAGACGAAGACCTAAAGTCGGAGAGCGGAAGAGTGCATAAGCATAAAAGTGAGAACGAGAAGGGAGTCACGAATGGTAGAAATAAGAAAAAAATAGAAGGCAAAGATAAATTTACTAGATGGGCGATGGCGGATGTCTGTAAGGGCGGAAAACTGAAAAATAGTTGGCACCGTTGCCATGGCCACTAAGTACCCAACTCGTGTGCCGACGGGCATCCGCTAACCATCGTCGAATAGATGGGTTTTTATTATTTTTTCCAGTCATTGTTCGCACGAAATGGAAAGATAGGACCGTCCACCTTCGAGCCGGGCGTGAAGAGGAAGACGAATGCTCACAGAAAACAATAAAAAAGTAGAAAGAAGATTAAAGTTCCTACACCAACTAATACCTCCTTTGTTTTCTTTCTCAGTTTCAACCAATTGAGGAAAAGTCAAAGAGTAATTAAACCATAACAAAGTTTTTATTACACTTATCATATAAATCAGAAAAATATTTCTCTAAATATATTTATTAACGATTACATTCATTTTGAAAATACTCTCTAAATCTGAATTAGTAGAAAACTACTATTTGGTAGTAGTTTTCTACTAATTCATATAGCGCCGATTCATTTACTGTTAATTAGTAAAAGTCTACCAATTCAATATGTAAGTATAATGTACTAAATGAATTAGTAATGGCACTACTAAATGAATTATTCTTGGTTACATTGTTGCATATTGTTCATATTTTATTATTATCAATATAACAATATGAACTCAGAATATATATACCTATATAAATTGAGAAAACATTAAACTTTTAAAATTCATGAACTACCAGACAGTATTTAAAAAATTAATAATTTAGATAAGTTTCCAATTGATTTCTACTCATTGAATTAGTAAGTTGGTACTACTGAACAGATTAGTAGAAAATCCTTACTAATTCATTTAGTAACATAAATCTTACTTCATTTAGTAGAAAGTCAAAAAATTACTAATATAACAGTCAAATCTGTCGTTACTAATTGCATTAATAAAATTTCTACTAATTTAGATTTAGAGAGTACTGTTCTAAAATTTTGGATAAAGAAAAGAGACGTTTTTTGGAGTTTTAGGTGGAAATATCCAACTGAGAAAGTTGTAAAGGAAGTTTTGAGAATTGAGCAACTCGCATTTGAAAGAGGTGGTCCAGCAAAGGATAAATTTTCGTCCTTATTTCGAAGTTTCCAATTTACTCTCGAAAGAGGTGATACGCCCGAAAAATTTTCTCGTTCTCATAAAAGAAGGTAGTTTCCGACTACTTGTGTATACCTGTGTCCGGGAAATCCGATTCTCCACTGTATTACGTGGGTCTACCGAAGAAAAGAAAGTTATGGACCTCTGATTACGATACCCGATGTCGTTGCTGGCGTTCCATTTCTCTATTTTCTTCACTCTGTCCTTTTCTCTCCACTCACCCTCAATTCTCGCCTCACTTGAGTCGTAAAACCATTTCAGAAGTAGCTACATTTATCGAATCGCCTTGTTCCGCACCAAGGCAGCGAATTGCATTGGCATGGCATTAGAGGAAGTCGATATTGCTGGCTAAGAGTATAGCGTTGATACTTCGGTAAACCTCGAAATAACACCTCTAAATATTGAATATGTTAGCTACCGCAGATTCTGGGTCGTAAAATTCCCATATTCTAGTATTAAGTCCGGTTTACAATATGCAACGTATCTGTTATCACATTTTAGGAATTTAAGAGGATTATACGAAAAGCTGTTGAAATTTTGAAAGAGAAAACTTTTAAGCTCTTCCAGCTCATCAAGTTTTATTAAAACAATGCTTTGCAACTGAATCTAGAAGAGTTAATATGGTTAAATTATTGTTTAAACTAGGTATCAATAGGTTCATTACTTTGAAAAATGATTATCATTTTTTTACTCTTTTTATTTCTAGTTTTTTAAAAAGAGTGTTTTTGGAGAATGAAAACTGATGTTAAAATAAAGGAAGGTATTTTTTGAAGAACTGAGTCTGGGAGACATTTGGGCGGATTATACTTCTATCCTCTTGTCGACCTGTGGATATAAATCCGGGATATGTCCAAGTGGATCTTAGACTTGAGAATTCGCCTCGAGCATTGTGGATTGGATAAGCGGTCGATTCGGAACGATACAAAGTCGGAGTTGGCTTAGAGAAGAACGACTGGGATGAAAAGAAAAGAACCTGTCGTTGATATGGCCTGTCGAGTTGATGGCCACTCTAACACTTTCAGTGATATTCTTTTCTATTTACTGCTTCTCATGATCCCGTTTTGTTCCACAATTTGTCAAATTTTTTTATTCCCTTTATTTCTTTGAATTAATTTATTTCAAGGCTTTTATTTACCAAAACCAAAGTGATTAAGTCGATAAATGGTATCCAAAAAGTGCACTCCTAAAGATAATAAAATTCTAATAGAACTTTCTCTAGTAAAAAATGTATAACACGTTCAATTTGTTTCTCTTTTTTTTTTTTTTTGCTTTGCAACAAACTCTATTTTCAGATTAAGTATTAACTTTTTATTCGTTCCTGCATCGTAAAAGCAAAATGACCTCTTAATTATAAAAGGACTGAAAAATACTCGCATGTTCTCTCCATGTCGCTTTTCGTGAAATATAGCGACAGCTGTACGCTCCTCTTTTTTTGTCCCAGAGACGAGCTGACGCGTTTCCATTTACATTTTTCCACCTTTTTTATACCTTCCTTCCGGCGAGAAAACTCCAAGCGAGAGTCGTGCGTTTGTGCACTTCGGTAGGATAAAGGCACTTTTCTGAGGTTCGACAGGACGATCCATCGAGGCGGAAGGCTGATACGTATTTTCGAAACAGGAACTTGTCGTAAAGCAGAAACGGGCTTTTCAACGTAAGGTCCCAAGAGGTTAAAGATGAACTATTCAACAAAAAAGTACAAAAAAGAATCCATCTATTATTCAACCACAAGCTTCATCGTCTCAACTACGAAATTAAATTTCTATATAAAAAATCTTCTTCTTTAGAGCTCCTTTTTATACAGATTTCAAACTATAATAAAATCTTGTTCTGTATATGCCTCTCTTATCAACGTCACAGAAAAACATAACTCTGCATTAACACATTTTGTTGACTGACATCGAAACCTCTCAGTGAACTTATCTATCATTTACGTTATGTCAGAATCGCTAGATGGTATTACAGATATTTTACTTTCGTATAGCATTCATATTCATTTAAGTTGAAAATGTTATATCATGAAGAAACTTTAGTCCTGAGGATTATAACGGCCGCCGTAAAAAAGTTACAGTATCTCGAAACTACCTATATCACTTTGAGGCTTTAACCTTCACTCTTTTTAGAATGCCTACATGCAGCTTAAACTACTACATATACAGAAATACCAACACCAATTTTCTTATTAGATTATGTTTTGCTCTATACATATATCGCGTGTATGATATGAAGGCATTTTCGCTCCAGATCTGAATTTCCCTGGACCTAATATAGATCCCATGTCGTGGATATCTCGTATTTACATATCTTCGTATTTGTGGTACCAGCATTTGGACGGACACACCTTTGCTATAGGTGATTATACACCTTCTATGTCTATATATATATATATATATATATATATATATTGACATAAATGTATTTACATCCCTTCTGTATATATTTACTACCCTTTACTGTGCAAAGATATTATAAACGTTTATTATAGGCTGCGAGCATCTACTTGAATTAGTAATTTCCCGAAATTGTATATTAATTATTGATTTTATGCTTCAACTATATTGAAATGATAAATCCTCTAAAATAATAATAATAAATTATTGTGTATTTAAAAGATTTAAAAAGATTTTCAGGAATTTTAAGGCATTTTAAAGTTTTTCGTGGAATTTAAGGGATTTCATTGAATATTGAGGAATTTTAAGAAATTTTAAAGGATTTGATGAAATTTTTAGTGAATATGAAAGGTTTCCGTGGAATGCTAAATTTTAAGATGTTCTTGGGAATTTTAAGAAATTTCGAAGGTTGCCGAAAATTTTGTAAAGCTAATGAATAATATGAGTCGTTTAAGCGAGTCAATACTCTCATGTATAAATATGGGTATCCTTATCAATGGAGCAATTTATGTAAACGCGACAGAGAAATTAATTATCCGCCGATATGCTCCACCCCTCACAAGAGTATCTCATATCTGAAATCGATATATATATATATATTAGTCTATTCTCTACTCTAGGCACCTAACACTAATGACACATACTTCCTCTGTTTCAGGTAAGGATCTAAATTTCGCCAGTAATAACGCGGGTGAGTGTTACTTCTCTAACAATAACTTACCTTTATCGCTCTTTACTATCTTGTTTTGCGTTTGCTCTGCTCTATATCACTCTCCACGGGCAAAAAAGTATTCCTCAAGTTCTTAAAGAAAAGATAAAATCTGTTAGAAGATAGAAGATTATTAAATAATTCTTTACATTCTTTAAAATAATATAGAATATTAATTGCTTATTTTTATATTAAATGCTTTTTGATGCTTATAATATGAATCAAGAATTTATAATTGGATGCACTAGGGGCTTTCAAATTTACATTATTTTTTTTAACAAAATATGCTATATCACAGTTTTATTTTTATTTTTAATATTTTGCAGTTTGAATTTAAAGAAAGATTACTTTCCGTTCGGAGAGTGAGAAATATATATAAACCTGTGGATAAAAAATTAACACTCTTTTGAGTGCCACTTTCTTCGCATGAGCTTTAGTTCGTGTCTCTATTTGATTAGTTTAGTTAGTTTTTAGTTTCTGTTTTGTGTTACTTTCTTTGTTTCTTTTCCTCTGATAACAATTTTTTGCGTTATCTAGAGATTTATGTTTTTAGTTCGTGTCTCTGTTGTTTTAGTTTAGTTAGTTTTCGTGTTTATTATGTTGTTACTTTCTCTCTTGTGTTAATAACCTTTTTCTTCACGTCGTATAGAGCTTTTGTTATTATCTGGTGACTAACACTTTTTATTGATTGAAATTAAGTTCGGGGTGAGTTAAATAAATTCTATCTCTCATTAACATAAATAGGTAAAATATTACGTTTAAGAAAGAATATTCACTTTCCAACTTGAATATATCACAAAAACGGTGGATTCGTGTTTGGAAGATTAAAACTTTTTCAAGGGCCTCAGGGAATCCTCGCACATTACTTTCGTCTGGGAAATAAGTCTTTGAATTTAGGGAATTTAGTCGCACGTGACGACCCCTCGATTCTTTCTGATTTCGGTAAATTAACCCCTGCGTATGTAATCCGTCGCATATTTTACAATTCACTCTGCCACGAATCCCTGCTTTTCAGAGAAAAGAGAAGTGTAGAGTGTAGACGGAAGTGAAGAGTGTATGAGGGTGATGTGATGAAGCGGGTGAGGGGGATGATAGCATTTTCCGTCCTTCGATGAAAAGGGGAAGGAGATCAGGGACGTAAAGACGCCAAATTGGAGGCAATCTGGCTGATTAGGCTTCTCAAGATCGTTTCTAGTACAGAAGCTCCAGACACGAGTTCACATTGCCGAAAGCTAAACCTGAAAAGGAAAAAAAAAGTTTTTCATTTTAAAAACATTTCAAGAAATTAAATTAGTTTATTATTCCGCAAATGTATCTCAAGTAACGTTGACAATTTTTTGACTCTTGACAAAAAATCTGCAATCAAACAAAAATGCTGAAACGTAGTCGCAACGCTGCTGTCTTTTTGTTTGAATGCAATGCATTTAAATTATTTATAATGGGATCGTTCTTTTAATTTAAATTGCAAAACCCAACGATGGAAACGAAGTTGGAGTTATTTTGATGCCACTCGACCCGCAGCTCAGGACTGGATTAATTGCGAATTTAGTCTCGATGTTATGCAATTTTGAATTTCTTTTCAGGACGCTTTTAATAGTGACAGAAAAGAGATAGACTATTCACTAAAAATAGCATGAATGTAGAAATGTAGATAGGTGCTTGAGCCTCAAGCAAATTATGGATTTTCCACAGTGAAGCTTCGCAAGGATCTTATGTTAGTTTAGTTGAATATTCATTTTCCAGTTTAAATCATTTTTAAGTTTTTACTCTTTCTAACAAATAAAGTGGAAGGAAATACGATTAGTAATTTATTGCTGTAAATATAAATTATAATCTTTATTGCTTATATGAAGTATGGACAAAAAAAAATCATAAAAGAGTATGTAGGATGCTTTTATCGAAATAAAAGGTGGAAATTATTTATTCTCCCTAAAGGAAATAAAGTTATCAGATGGAAGTAAATCACGTTTCGTAAAATTGGAAGACAGAATAGCTTCATGCAATCTGATACTTTATGAGAGAAAACCTTCGAACGAAATCCTCAAATCGACGCTTTGTTTAATTAAAAATTTTTGTTATCAGTGCATTTCTTCTATTTTCATTTATTAATATCAGTGTCACATTTTATAAGTACATAGTTTAAAATTCGAAAAAGGAATAAAAATAAGGTAGAGGAAGAAAAAAGCTTAATCAACACTGAATAATCTCAGCTTGACTTGGTACGATTATGAAGAGTAATTTGAAATTTCTGAAACAACTTTTATAATTTGAGCAAGTTAATTTAGAAACTTTTGTTTTCCCAGTTAGTAATTTATTTCAAATTGAACTTATGTAATTAAGAAGTCTTTGTGTATTTATACATAAAGTATAAGTGAATATGAATGGAACATCATAATGAGTGAACAATTATTTGAGAGAGTACATTTTCGTTGAACTTGAATCGCAGTAATCTTCTTTGCTTAAATTAATTTCCGCTTCTCTTGCTGTCGCTTAATTCAATCTCGATGACAATGAAGCACCGATTCGCAGTTTGGAGTTTCTAATTTCTGTCTCTGAGAATAATGAAGAGCAGATTCTAACTTCCTCGACAGTAGTTCCTCTATTTCCTTCCCGAAAAAATTCTTTGTCTTCATCTAAACTAGATTTTGTTATTATAAAAAATCGACTTGTCGATTATAGCTCGATTTTTATTCTACAAATTGATCTAAAACATAAATAATTGCTGCTATTTATATATATGGCAGCATGAAAAGAATAAGTAACAATGTAAATGAAATGCAGTTGTGCTTTACAAATAGGTTTCTTTTCATTTTGTTTCCTCTAGCACCTTATTCGAAGGGTATAAAAGACTTGAGAGGTCAAATTCCTTGGATTGGAGTGATCCCTAGAATTCGAATGTCAATATTGCGAGATTGCAAAACCGAGACGAAAAACGCGTTGTAAATCCAACAAAGATTTCTGTCATGAGGAAAAAGTGAGTCAACGCCTCGTGTTACGGAAAAGGCGGTGAGTTTTCAATGCCGCGAAACGACGACGGGTCGGACTCGTCGCATGGTATATCCGTAAATTTTTCTTCGCTCTCTTAAATTTATCACTTCACTAGAAGCAACTCGTCTTATGGCTGCAATGTTCGTAAAACTCGATACACTTCGACTTCAAAGATCATTGACAAAGTACTGTTCGATTCTCCAATATAATTTGAAATATTTATTACCCAGCAATTTTTATTAAGAGTAATGCATTCGAGTTGAAATATTGTTCAATACAATTTGAAATGTATGCTGCAGACGATAAAGATCTATTCTTTTATTCATACGTTTTTCCCATTCATTTTCAATTTCTTCTCTCTGATAAATTTTTTAATTTATCTCTTCTGTTTTATCGAAGCGAATAATTTATCAATTTCCAATATTTACATATTATATGCTGTACTCCTATCTCTAGAGATTATTTCACCTAAAAAATGTAATTTTCAGAGTGTATAAATGCCTGGCATGTTTGAGGTGCAGTTGGTAATGAAACTCGTATTTAAATAGGAAAATATTGAATATTTTTCCCAGTAGCGTGTGACAATATTCGCACTCGAAAGGTGGCTTTATTATTATTTTTTTTTTCATGGATGCTTATTCCCCGAACGATATTAGAGATTTCCCATGTGATATCTCTCTGCAACCAAAACTATATTTTTTTCCATTTTTGCCCAATCAGATTTCATCTCGGCTAATACAAAACCTTGCTTTATATTCAATGCGCAAGCATTCCCTGATTTCAAATATAAATCTAAATAAGCTCCTCTAAAAAAGACTTTTGTTGATTCTGCTATTGAAAATGTTTGCATTTATCTTTTTTTGATCGATCCTCTTGTTTCTCTTTTTAGAAACAAAAAACAAACAACCTAATTTGAACAAAAAAGAGAAATTACATGTTTTTCAATCATTTAAAATGAAAATGGCGCGGAATTGTATGGCACCAGTAATTTTTGTTTGAAAAATTTCTAACGATGTTTCGATAGTTCTCAGAACAGGAAGGAATAATGATCATCCCAATCAATAGCGGAGAATTGAAAAATGGAGAAGGATGTTTGAAAAAAGAATGGAATTATATTGGAAAGGATATCCTATATAGGTTTTTAATTTGAAAAAAATAGAAATGAGCACAGCAGCGGAAGTCCTATTTCAGTCCTTTTCTTGCTGAGGTCGTTCTTTCTAATTTGGTCGCAAATGTGTGGACTTCCGGTTAATTTTTTAGTGAATAAAAGACATGACTCTAGACTAACTTTGAAGGAACTCACAATCAGTATCTCTATGCACATATTGCACGAATGTTTGGTACGAATAACTCATACATTGAGGACGAAAAATCGATAGTCTATTATTCTCGTTTAAGTCTCGATTTATATATACATGCACCTTCAATCTTCTCACATTTGTGCCTTTAAATTCTGGTGTCGAGTCGAAATTCGAGTTGTAAATTTATAGTTGTTCAAACTACAGACACTTTGTGATAAATCACATGTCGCTGTTACCATTGCATATAATATTAAATTGTAAATTTCCATAAGGTTCTTTTTGAGTACAGGCATGGGAATTCACACTTTTAAAGTCTGAGGTAGAGAAGAAAAATAAACGTTTGAGAAAATTCTAATAAAATTCTAAAGATTCAAAGTTCTATAGAGTTTGTTTTGTAACATGCGAGTTGCTCGAATTCAATTCGAATTTTTTAAATTACTCGATAATGTTAATTAGTTACATTGTTCATATTAGAAGTGCGAAGTAAACAAATTATTTTGCATATCGGAAAGCATATGTACGTGGTTTATAGATAGCTTAGTTAAGATGGCAAAGTTTGAACCTTGGGACGTCTCGAGCTTAGTAAACTAAAGCAAACTATCGCTTCAGCTTACCCATCTTGACATTAAACGCAAACACAGTTGGAGACAAAGAGGCGTTGAGCTAGTAGCAGCTCAAGCGTAATTGAGCTTCCTTAGGATAGTACCGACAAAATCCTTCTTCGATTATTACTGCGACTGAGTATCTGAGATAATTCTAGTAATTACTATTTGCATCTGGTGAGGTGAAAACGAATTTACTTTGACAAGTTAAATCACGCATTTTGCATTTAGCAATCAATTAGTAGTAGTAAATGTTACCAACTGTTCAGAACTAATTACTATATACACTCAAAAAAATATTTTGTTTTGTTGGCTGAAATAAATTTTAATTAGTTCAACAAAACGATTTGTTGGTTTAACAAAACGTTTTCTTGACCCAACAATAATTTGGTTGAGCCAACAAAATTATTTTGTTGTCCGAACCAAACCTTTTTTTCAGTGTATCCTTTTCATGTCCATTATTTTTGTAGAATTCAATTTTATATTTATTTATGTTTATGTTGCCTAGAAATTTTATGAAGTGTACGTAGACCGACAATATTTCTCATGTTTACAATCTTTAATTGCTTCATTTTGAGGAGCATATCTTGATATTGCTGCAAATACTAATTACGCGGTCTCTTGGTAGAAACAAATTATTTTATTTTGTTGTCAAAACTGAAGACTAGTTTGATGAGTTTCTGAAAATACGCACTTCAAAGTTATCGCAATCACATTTTGCCCTTGGGACCTTCCCTGTTTGCAAAGTAAAACAAATTTTCATAATTACGAAACCTAGAGCAACGTCCCCACGGCGATTTTCTTCCATGCAATATTCTAGCAATAGCAATAACTATGTAAACAGGAAAAATATAATATTAGAGGCACTTTCCCGAGGATGCAATTTTTCAATTACCGAACATAAATAATTTTCTTCCAGTTCACTCTTCAGCTATCATGACTAAAAGAGTATTAATTTTCAGAGCTCGGGTTTATGAAACCATTAAAGTACTTTGGTGCTTCCCGGAATTCGTCTCAGGCTATTCACATCGTGCGATAGTTTGACAGAATGAAGGTATTAGTCTAAGAAAGGTGGAAGTAGGAAAGCTGATTTTATTGAGCAAGTTTTAACAGCTATTTTATGACGCCGCAGCCGCCTTGATCGTTCCGTTGGACATAGGCATCGTGCAATATAGTGTGTCGTACTGAGACCGAAATTAATTATTCAAAACTTGGCCTCAACCCTGATAATAGGTTTATTTTTCAATCTTCCACGTTCCCTACAAATCTCATATAAAAGTTCGATGAATTTACGTCACTCTCGGATTTAATCGAGGGTGGCAGGTCGGCTGTCACTAAAAATAATCTTAAACATAAAAATACTCAAGGTCGCTGAAACGGAAAAATGGTATTTTACTTCAATAATGATAATTATCAGAGAAAATAATTCAATTAACCATTTATTTCATAAGATGTTGTTATGCTCTTGTATACAAGACAACAAAATTAGAATTCCTTTATCAGATATATCTTTAACATCATAATTTCCTTTTGTGACTTTTTGAGTTCGAGATTTCGGCTCACGAATGCAAGATCATAAATAATCCTACGTATGAATCGAGTGAGTCGAGTGGCTCGAAAGGGGCGAGTTATCGCACTAATAATTCAGAAACTCGTCAGGAGCATATATTTCACGGTTCGTAATTGCCGCCTTAAGTTTTTCTCTGGGCGCGCACTGACGTCATCAATCATTCGACAATAGCTGCGGTCGCGGCCTTTCGCGTCTTAGGTGCGACTATAAAAAGCGGTTCTCTTGTCACGAAGTCGAGTAGGGCGACAATGGAAAGTTCGTCCATTGTAGCGACGGCCTGTTGGACATGGTGCGCGAGAATGAGGGTTGCAAGTAGTTCTAGCCGTTTTAGCCAACTGGGTGGGGTGAAAGGTTACATGGAGGCGAAGAAAACTGGGCACTTGACACAACGTGAAGACCTGATTCTAAAAATAAAACGAAATTTCTTCTGCTGGATTTCATAATTCCAAATTCATCTACATTCATTTAGAAATTTCACGGTTTTTCTTTCGTAATTGATTGTTTTTGACTTCGCTTTCGATGTCCCATCATTATAATTATTAGTAGCAATAGAAATTTTCAACGTGCAATTTAATTTTACAGACGATAAAGACGTATAAAAGAATACATTTATTACAACACCACAAGCGAATGTAATATGGCTCTTACGTCTTGGTGTATTCGGGCGAGATAATTGAATGCCATTTTCGAGCTAGTCGAACCAAATGTTAGTAATCCTGGAGGAATGGGACACGTATACAACGCATTGTATGTATTCAGCCGCAGGAACGCGCAGATGTCAATAATGCAGGCGGTCAATTGCGAGCCTAGCTTAATTAAGATCGACACCAAACTGTTGGGGTTTGGGTGGTAGCCCTGATTCCATTTCAAGTGGTTTTCTAACAGGACAAGGGAAAAGGAACAAGGGCACAAGTGTGAATTTGTGGGTCTGTTTCTCTTATGAGTAGCTGCAAGGTCGAAACACTGGTTATAACTGCTGAGAGGAAATCTAGGCCATAATTGAATGGGTGGTTTCATCATCTCCAGCTAAAGGTCTTCGCAATCCCTTGGGGATATGATTGACCATTGTTCAAATTCAACCGACCTATTCGGCAATACATACTACTGACAAAAGCCCTCTTGGCAAATTCAGCAGGTCGAATTCCCAATCAATTAGACACGGCATCTCAATTAATTTTGATAGAGTTATTTCCAAGAATAAGATTTATTCTCCAATTGTTCAGATTTGTTGAACCAATTGATTTGTTTTTATCAAAGACAAATAGAGTCTTTTAATATCATGACGTCTTCTAGAAGCGAAGAATTTAAAGATCTACCTAAAAATTATTGCAATGAAAAAATCGATTTCATCCCGGATGGACAGAAGGTCAGAAGTTCCAAAGTTCAATCTCCATTCCATTTGAGAATGACTTGGAATGGGAAAATCAAAATAAACTCGTGTGGTGAGAATCTGGAAGAGGACAACTTTGACACAGAAGTATTAGAATCTTGAGAGCGGATTGTAGCTCACAAGTTTCTCAATCAGAAGACTCGCTCGGAAACGTGTTTCATGCAAATACGATTTCCAAGTTTGATTCGCGAGCGGCAGCTGACCAATACTGACGGTCAGAGTATATGTCCACATATACCTGGAAAGGAATGTGCATTTGGCACTCCTACACATACAAATATTTTACTCAACTGCTTGAAATTCACTCGGTGCACTATCATCTGACTATCGTTCCTGCTTCCGGAAGCCGAAATTGAAAATCCGATTTTCCCGCCTTAGATCCCGAGATAGATAAGTTCGCTTCTCAAAGATCTTTGCAAAATCTTAAAGTCAAAAAGGCCTCGATGAATAGCTAAACGTCAACAGCAATCAGAACCAAAAAATCATTGAGAAATGTGGAAAAATAGTATAATATAAAACTGCAAAAAACTTGTCCGTTTTTAATATCATTATTGATTCGAGTGAAAAATTTCATTCCATTGAAACACATTACGATACAGTATCTCTCTTCTCATTTCCAAGTAAACATAAATTTGATACATAAGGGGTAAAACTCCCAGAGAAATGGCCACTGGTAAAATACTTTTCTTTCAACGATGACATAAAATCCAAAACGTGAAAATCCGAGTTCAGTTTTCGTTCCAGGAATACATTTTCTTTGAAAGCGTACACAAGTTGAAGTTATTCTCCGAAACCACTTTGTGTTGTTACGTGCATGCCAAATTGACAGATGATAGACAGTTTTCGAGCACGTATGCAAGAATTGTTGTTTTTCTTGTAATAATTTGTCTAACACCTGCTAAACACTTCGATCCTGAACGAAATAATATTTTAATTATATTTTTGGAAAGAGGTGTGGAAACAATTGGATAATAAGATGCAATACATATCTATTCCATGTTCAGATTTTCATCCAAACGAAATTTCGCGAATTCGTCTTTGCTTTTCGGGGAGTAGGAAGTAATTATATTTTTTGTCTTAGGGCAGGCAATATTTTGTATGCAGCGATGCTTCAGGGCTCTTGACTCGTTTCCCAAGCATGGATATGGATCTGAGAGCCAGCGCACTCGTAAATCTCGGCAAAAGCGCCAGGGAATCATTTCCATATAGATTCCTTGTCGCTCGAAGGTCGTCGCGGCCTCTTGTGAAATCCTTCTAGTGCCCAACGCGTTTATTCCGTCGCTCTTGCTGGCGAATATCTCAGAAAAAAAAATAATCAAACCTTTTTATACTTACAAGAAATACGAGTAAACACGAGACTATAACGAGAATCAAAAATAGTCGAATAAAATATAATCATTGACGATTATACTCTTGTTTAATGAAAGACAAAACTGGAAAAATAATAAATTAATCGTACGTTCATTTACAATCGAGGTTAATCAGTTTCATCTCCGAGGACAAATTTAAATTTCTTAAGCTCAGTTCAAGTATACTAGTAATCATTAACTGTCAGATGAAAATATTACGATAATAGAATTAATCGTTACATCCATATATTTGCTTCCAAATTAGAGTCATTTATTAGAGACTACTTATCGGTTTCTAGAGAGAAATCGTTGAAAATATATTACCTACTCTTTTACTAAAAATTTCTTTCAAATTTAATTAGTATTTCACTATTAATTTGCTCAAGTCTTGTCAATACTGCAATCAACGTTTTTCTTTGAAATACTTCAAATTACGATCCGCAAACTTTTTAAACAAACTCGTGGGAAATTAATGGAATTAATTTAAAATGAGGGATAATTTTTCTTTCCAGAGGGAAGGTTAATTTGCTGAGTGGAATTTGAGGTCGATTGGTCTGGAATCTTGGCAGGTCTGGGTCCAAAAATTAAGGGAGCCCAGCTTGTAGAGAGGGTAGTCGTTGCGTTGGAAACAAAAAGGGTGTAGTCAATATTTGCATGCCGCAGGGTGGCAGCAAGGGCTCTTCTCGAGGAGACAAGAACAGGGCTGCCAACCACTTCTCTTCGTGTGGACCCCACGAGAGCAGCTGAGTGTCAACCTTTGAGGGTCCTTCTTTCGTCGAAGTCGTCGAGTTGCATGTCGTAAGATCCACTTTCTGACTTTTCCTGACCACGGCTTTATTTTCTTAAGCTCATTTTCTGATGACGATGTACATCATACATAGTTCTCATTCAGTCAAGAGACTTCAGGGCGAACTAAAAGTGATCTTTATACTCAAAACTCTCTTGTCTTCAACATTTCCACGGGGCGTCTAAATATTCGTCAAACTCCACTTGCCATTTTCACTTGCTCAAATTTCAATTTACTTTATTTTATATTCTTGCGAAATGCAACTGTTCCGACCTAAACGCTTTGATTTAAAATCTGACAAAGATATCACTCAGGTCTGGTAGAATATTTTCTGATAAATTATCTCCATGCAAGCGCTTTGCAGAAGCGACTTCTCCATTTCAAAAGAGTCTTTTGTTTTTATCTTATTCGAATAAGACGCAGATATGCCAGATATTTCCACATTTTCCTCGAAGAACTCTTCATACGTTTTCTCGTTGCTTTTGTGGCTGAAAGGTGTAGTTATTTCTGAGCTGCAAAAGTGCAAAACAGGTTTCTCTTTTTTCTTTATTTTGCCCTTTATTCGCCTCCGTTTAAAGTTTCACCTAGGAAAAAAAGTATAAGGTGCAAATGGTCTGTGTATTCAATCCTTCTGTAAATTTCTAGTCGTCTTGTACAGTTGAAGATCTCATTTCTTGCATGTCCAAAGGCATGCGTCGCTTAAAAGAGCTGGAAAGCTTTGAAATATTTTTGTTTTTATTAAAAGTATTTATTTTTACTTTCTTTCTCGTAGTATGTTATTTCTTTCTCCTGAAAGTATTTCTGAAAGGCCGTATTCAGTTGAAAAGAAATTTTAATTATTTTATTCGTATCGCGTAACTTATTTAAAAAGAGACTCGAACCGAGTAGAAAAGACCAAAAGTTTCCTGGAAATTAGTAGTCACCCTTAGGCATTCTAGTTTCCGGGAAATTTCGCTCGTTAAGTAAATTGGAGAAGGTCTTACTAGTTCAGAATTCGTTAAAATAATTAATGAAGTTTTAAGTGAGGGAGAGAAGGGGGAGAAGTATATATGACTATTGAGAACAGTAAGTTAAAAATATTTAGGAATCGAAAATACCTGCTGAAAGTGTTTTTTTAAGACGCGTTTGACTAAAGCTTGGCTTATACTACTGAAATAGTCTGAAACTATTCGTCGAGAATGAACTGAATTTTTAAACACTAGAGAAATGAGTATGAACTTGCTAACTTCCTATTCCTTTTGCCCTTTGCGAGTCATCATCATTTTAGATACACGTTTCGCACAAACGTAGAACTCGTAGAGGTTTACCTTTTTTCGAACATTCTGGGAAAACCTCAAACGCGATAGAAACTTTGAAACAGTGGGTTCAAAGAACATTAGAGCACGACTCTACCACCGAAAATTGAAGTCACATTTCTCAACAAACGCACATTCACTAGCATATGTAAAATAAAACATGCTTTATACTCCTGGTTTTTGAGCACTTACGCTTGAAACTATAAGTGGATTACAGGATGGTTGAAGCAGGCTGGTAATGTGGGGGTGGATAGTTTTACATGCATACGAGCTATTAGTATGAAACTTTGGAAAACCAGACTTAACGGCAAGCTAACTCCATAATTTTACGTTCAATCCACTCACTCTCCGTCTTTATCTAAGGTTTAATCAGCAAACTTCTAAAATTCTATGATAAATAGGGAAACTAATTACTTTGTTAACTTGAAGCCAAAACTCTTCCATAAAAATAATATTGCCAAAAACTAAATTAATATTTTACTTGGAAAAAGCGGGAATTTTCATGATTGAAAAGTTCTGAACGTTCAAATGAACGAATTTTTGTATTCATTGTATTTGTAACTATAAAAAGCTTTTAAATATTGATTTATTTACATTGAAAATAATAAAAAATTAAATAAACTTGTAATCCTGATTGTCATTTTTAGTTGGCACAATATTTCTGGATAAAATATAATTTGAAAAAAATATTTCGTTCATTTGAACGTTCGAAACTTTATTCACATGGATTTTCCCTGAAATTTTTGGGATGCTAATTTCCGCAAACTGTCCGGAATTTCCCTAAACATTTGCTAAAGAGAATTTTTAAAAAATTTTCCAAGATAAGGAAAATTCCCTAAATGCTCTTGAATAGGTATTTTTCAATTCAGAAAGATTTAGGGAATATTTCATAATTTTTCCAATAAATTACCAATAGATTTAGAAAGATTGCCTAAAAAATTGTAGATACATATTGTTCAGTTTCCTAAATCTAATCTATGCTTCTTGAATAGTCTGGAATGTTATTTTCAACTGCTCTTTTTCCAACCATTTTAAAATAAAGTTTATAAATGTGGGATGGTTTAAAACCTTCGTTAAATCGAATCACTAAAAGGTTTCCTTCCCAAGGGAGTAGCTAATTAATTTGATAGCACTATAGATCGTTTTATTTATCTACTGCAAAGCAACGAAGTTGCATCGATGTTGAAACTACGGATTTATCCCGTCTTTAATGCTTTTATGGCTGAAATGCTTAAATTACGCGACAAATTTAAGGTGATCAGGATTTCATTACTTTAATTTACTAACGCCACCCCTCATATTCAGTTTTAAGACTTCAACAATCTTTGATTGAGATTGAAGCAATTAATGAAAAGTCCAGTTGAAGATATCGTCTTGACAGAAAATTTATAGCGTCCACTTTCGCATGCATTTATACTGGAATCGATTGAAATGTTATTCCGACTCTTGACTATCACAAGGGGATGTCACGACTTTGAAAAAGATCGATTTTCTCGCAGACACGTTTATTACTCGAGTTTGACCGCCTAATTAAGGCGTACCAGTCTGTGACCGGTAATACGAGGTACTGTGCTAGAGCTACTAAAATCCGGTATTCATAGCTGACGCTTAAGTTTGTTTGAGAATGCCGATGTGTACAGCAGGAACATATCGAACACATCAAAAGCGCTTTTACCCGAGGAAGTTAAGGGTAGATTATACGGATTTTAACGACCCGGTGTAAATCTGTGACGAGAAACTGATTTGCAGCGAGAATTCGCCCATAAAACCAAAAATCCCTTTGCAAGCGGATTGTCGTCTTTTTGGACAGATCGGAATTTACGGTCCTGAGAAATACCGCTCATATAATGGAGCCCCGATTTTCCCCAGTTTCATACTTTACTGATAATATATATCCTGGAAAAACTTTATCTAAATATTTTCATAATATTTAACATGAAAGTTGAAATAGCTTTCTTGGGTTCTACATTTTCAATCAATTGTTACTTTAATTTAATATCTAAATATCTGAAAATATTCCACAAAATCATGAGATATATTTATAACTATTCAAGGAATTTTAAGAAGAAAAATTTAATTAAAAAATCGAGAATTTCAGTCTTAAGTCAGTTTTTAGTCTTATTTTAAAACTAAGAAATCTAAAAATAAGACTTCTTTGTCTTAAAACAAGACTAAAAACTGACTTAAGACTAAAATTCAGCCTAAAAACTGATTTTAGCTATAAACACTTTCAGTCCTTGTTTTTTCTGTGTGGAACTTAATAATTGAAGTCTCGACTATTCCTTGTAATGAAAAAAAATTGATTAATTTTTGACGTTCTTTTTAGCTACAATACACCTATTTAACTGGAAAATGCTGCTTTCTAATTTTATTCAAACTAAATTCCAAACGAATGTCCGTTCGCTGTGATCCAGACGCTATCGAAAATCAAACTTCTGTTGTGCAAAATTGAGCATGCATAATATCTAGGTTGTTCAACCGTTTTGAAATCAAAGGATTTCCCAGTTTCAAAAAGCATTTCAATTGCCGGGTAATTTCTTTCAGTCACGGTATTGATATCGAATTTTATTTGTGAAGAAATGCTTTCAAGTTTTTCTACCGTTTAAAAATTAAAATATTTCCTATTTTCAAAAGCATTTCAATTTCCCGATAATTTCATTCATTCAGAGTATTGATGTCGAATTTTGTGTGTATAAAAATGCAATTCGCTAATAAATTCAACTAGCCCGACCTATTTCACTATAAATTTTCTTTATTTGTCTCAAATTACAATATCGCATTAGCCTCGACTGATTCATAAAAGGGTATAATTAAATATAATTCAACCAGTGTCACTATGAACCTCTATTTTTACTTAAAAAAAGAATTAATATCAATTAAAACTTCATTTTGATGTGCGATTTTGTACTGAATAATTTATCATGTCAAACTAGTACTTGACATTTTTGAATATTAATTAAGAACTGTATGATGTAGAGATCAGTACTTGAAAAATTTTGTCGATAAGTGACGATGGGTGTCTTGACAGGAAGTTAAGTCTTCTTGAAAATTTTCTATTAGTTGAATATCGATCATCGGCGTGGTATTAGGTAACGTCGCGCAGCTTCGCGATCAATTGGCAATTAACCTTCCACTTCGTAGACCTTACGAGGTAGCTATTCGATTCAGTAAGCTGGAAGCCATCACCTATACTGTCAAGTACAAACGTTTTCATGCGAGCAGAAAATTTTTAATTTGCCTGTCGCAAAAATTACTACTTTTGGTTTAAGAAACAAGTTAATTTTCATCTGCAGCTTCTAGGAAGCAATCAGTATTGAGAAGTCGAAAGAGGAAATTTGATGTACTCATAATTTCAAGAAGTTTTAACAATAATTACGTCAAAAGGTATATTTTCCTTTTTAAAATTGGAACCGTAATAAAAGTCAAATAATAGTCCAATAACTTCTCCTACTTCAAACATGGGTCATGTTTTATGACTGCTGTCTGTTAGAACTATTTGTTACCTACTTTTATGGTAATTACTTCCAGGTAAGAGAGTCGAATAACGCGATTGTAAAGTGTGAAAATGTACTCTTTTATCAAAATGAATATGGTTGGACGTCACGAAAGCTACCAATGCAATGAACATTATTCTCCTGAACAGGTGCATGATTTTCCTTTCTATTTAATCAGACTTTATGAATCCAGGACCTGGATATTTATCCAAAATTTTCAAGCACACGAAGATTAAACAAATTACGATGACAATAAAATATCAGAATAGAAGCTAGATCAATCAAAAACTATCGAATAAAAATCGACTCAAAAAGCAAGTCCAGTTTACGTTTTTCCTTTATAAAATATGTCATGTTAAATTTTAAAAGGACTCTCTCCCTTTCAAGTGTCCTGTGAAAAATATCAGAATCGGTGACGTTCTACAGTTAGTATGTTCAATTTTTCCTTTTTCCAACGCTATAACGCTGCTTTTCCAGGTTTTCATCGGTCGTTGACATTGATGGATGCCAAACTTAATAGTTGTCCATTCTCGAACCTGTCCCTCACCACTTTCATATCCACTTTGCCATATCCACCCGTACGTTATAAATGTTTTACCTATTCTGTAACATTCATGTCAAAGATCTAAAATCACAGTTTGAAAAGAAAAGCAGAGTAATAGTTTTCTACAGATACTCCTGTTTTTGTAATATCTGTAATATATTTCCTGATATTGAATGTTTTTGAGGATAGTATCAAAACTAAAACTCGTGATGTTCTCTTGGCGACAAGAAACATTTTCACGGCTTGAAACGAGTTCACACATTCAACTCACACACGCAAGGTCGAAAGAAGGACTAAAGAAATCGAAGGGTAGCAGAAAAGCGATCTGAAGAGGGTCGAGGTCCCAACAATGGGATTTCATCCTCTTCTCTCAATACGTCTCTATCTCGGTCTCAATGGTTGACGGATGCTCGCCATTTTACACCACCCTTTTTCTTGGTCGCCAGACTGCCCGGTAGCAGATTCGACCCATGTCCCTCCTGACATTTTTCACGAAATGCTTTTTCCTCTCTACTCTTTTCTTTATTAATATATCTCCGTCAACAGCTTCCAGATTCTCTATCTCTTCCTGAATATTTCAATTCCAAGATGAATATTCACATCCCCTGCGATTCTTCTAATTCTAGATTATTCCAAAGTATAAAATTCTACCTTGTGCAAAAATTTGGATGGGATCCTGTTGAGGCCACTTCTGCACGGGTAGGTCACGCACGGAATTGATTTTTCATCAATAGAATTTTCAACTCGCCTAAATGGTAAACCCCCACAACTTATGACACTTATCCCGATGGAATAGATGCGACGAGCACTTGATGTCGACGAATAATCTAAAACGCAATTTAAAGGAACCTTCCCAATCTGACAGTTGGCAGGTGCAGATGGAAAGCATTCTGCATCCGACATTCGCTAAATGTCGCTCAAAGTGAGCTCACACGTGAATTTTGGTTGGATCTATTTTCGGTTTGACGACATTGCGGTAACCGGGTCCTCGATCAGGTTTCGATCCTGCAATGCTCGATCTCCAAAGTTCGCAATGGCCATTGGCCATCAACCTCCCATTAAACGTCACACGCAGAACACGCACAATGACAAAGTACCACCTATTGAATTCTCTTGGTATTGGTATGTACTTGCTTTGTGGTCGAATTGATTGACGGAGTGTCCTCGATTATTTTCCCCGGTGTCCACGCACTCGACGATATGCAGGACAAGCCGAACGTCTAATTAACGTCTCGCAGAATGCGACACGATTCGATCACTGACAAAGCTTGTCGAGACGATGTCAATACCTCCGAGAGCCTCGAAGGCTCTTGATGACAGTCCGACGAATCCATCGATCACTGTCCCAAATTCGTCTGGTAGTTTACAAGCTGCGCTGCGGATGTAATCCACTCGTCAGACTGATCAATTAGCTCGAGGACTCTACAGTCTCTACACGCACGGAAATGGAACCGAGGACAAAATAAATTCCTCTCGATCGAACCGCCTGCCCCCTATCCAGTCTCGATTCAACTTGCTGTCAAGATGCGATATCAATCTGTCTGAAAACCGCGCCACTTGACGACGAATGTCGATAACAAACACCCGTCCTGTCCTCTTCTTTCCTTCGGTCGACATGTTCCCCAGGCCATTGTTCCAGCTCTGAATTCATTTAATTTTGATGTGCTTGTCCGATTATACGATTACGAACGTACCAAGAGCGTCATTCAATGACGTGTGCAGATCGTAAAATGTAGAGGATTCTTGACATCTACACTCGCATCCTTTAGAATCCGCTTTCAAACGAGGATTCATTGTTCGCGAGTTAAACATAAATTCCTGAATATATGAAATTTTACAAAGAGCACGCTACTATAATTATGTATTCATTATTTGGCTTATCAGCGGTAATTAATTGAGCATAGCGTTATATGAGATCATCTCACAAAGGGTGGCCACATTTCAGGGAAAATATAAATTGGCTATGCTATCTCTATTCTAAAAAGATGATTGAGTCGAAGTCGAAATATCGTAAGTATAGATTCGTCGTGTAAGTATCGATAGTAATTTTCGACAATCGATACTTGAAGAATTGTAAATTCCGCGTGAATTGAATTTGAAATTTGAAATTTGGTTTCGTTGATAATAATTTTGTCACGAGTCTAAACTTGAAATACATGAAAATCTAGGAATTTTAAGGGAATTTCATGGAATTTTTAAAGATTTTAATGGGAGATAATGGGATTTTAAATTTTATCGTAGAATTTTAAAGAATTTCAAGAAGTTTCTGGGAATGTTTAGAATTTTTCACGATTTTAAGAGATTTTAAGAGTTGATAAATTTCCAGAGGTTGCTAGAAATTTTTAGAGATTTTCACTAATTTTAACATGGATTTCAAGAGATTAATGATTTAGAAGTTGTTTATGTGCATGTTTAACGATTTTTAAGTAAATTTTACGAAATTCAAGAGAGTTTTAGGATAACAAAACGATTTTGTGGAATTATATGGGATTTTAGGATCACAGAAAAAACAAGGACTGAAAGTGTTTACAGTTGAAATCAGTTTTTAGGCTGAATTTCAGTCTTAAGTTAGTTTTTAGTCTTGTTTTAAGACTAAGAAATCTAAAAACAAGACTTCTTAGTCCTAAAACAAGACTAAAAACCGACTTAAGACTGAAATTCAGCCTAAAAACTGACTTCAGCTGTAAACACTTTCAGTCCTTGTTTTTTTCTGTGATATTTCGTGAAATTTTAAGGGATTTTAAAAGCTTTGTAAAAGTTTTATGAGGTTTTAAGGAATTTGATATATTATCCTGAAATGTTAAAGAATTTTATGAAATTTCAAATAATTTTAGGTGATTTCGAGAGATTTTTCTGATATTTAAATGAATCTGAGAATTTTAAAGGATTACATGGAATTTCAAAAGGAATTCTTAAATTTCTAGAAATGTTTAGAGATTTTCATGAATTTTAAGGAGGATTTCAGAAGATTTATGAGTTTGAAAATTATTCTGGAATTTTTAAGGATTTCATCGCATTTAATGATATTTCTAATACTTTTAATAGATTTTAAAGGATATAAAAGTCATTTGAATTATTGTTGAATTTAAAAGAATCTGAAGAAGTTTCTGAAAATTTTAAGAGATTTTCACGAAGTTTAACATATATTTTAAGAGATTAGAGAAATAAAATATAATAAATTATATAATATTGAAAAAGAACGTAAATGGGCGCGCGTTCGTTCTTGTAAAATATAAATAAACTATGCTATTTTTGTCGTATGACATATATAGGTTTTATAGTTTATTTCACGAGATTTGTACGATTTCTAAAAGATTTTGTGGAATTGTAAGGAATTTTAAGAACCTTACAGTAATATTAAGTAGTATTACCCGTTTATAGTCAGACGCGATAAAATATTGCGACTCCTTTAACTCTAGCATTTTCTACTTCCTTTAACGAAGCTCTACTAGGAAATATTGTGAACTGGCTTTGATATGATAACCGCAAAACCCACTGGGGCAAGTCAAGACATTTTGAGCATTTTCCCCGAGAAGTATGAACAGTAGAATTAAATTTCCTACGATCAGTGTCGAATACCAAGCAGTGACTTGTACCCGAGCAAACTATTCTGGCTGCTCTTCGATGTTCGGTGGCCAGAAGAAACGAATTAAGACAAAAAGTCGAAGTGTGGAAGAAAAGGATGAGGTACGAAGGAAAAAGGAAAGTGGTGAAGAAAGCCTGACAATATGGCCGACGAACGTTCGCTCACGATATATAAGGGGATGCCTCTCCTCAGTGACTTGGCACCCTTTTTCTTTCAACCACCTACCAACCTGTCCTCTTGTCTTCAGCCTTTCACTCCCGAGAGTCCTGTCAGCATCCCACAGGAATGGTCTCTTCGCTACGGGGTCTTCCCAACAAGAAGGTACCTTCTGGCTCCCAGATCGATTTACTTATTATCTCAACTGAAAATTCGTTATCTATATTATACTTAATTGTGGGTTTCTCGTAAGTCCCCCTGCTGAAGCAACTAGAGTTTTCTCAAAAGGGTCTTCGTCATGACAACAACCAGGAAAATCAATTTCAATCAATTTCACGCCATTAGGATCTCCGTTTGGCCTTCCTGTCTGATGGTCTCTTACGAGGCGTATCTAACCCACATCAGGCTAATATTGTCAAAGCTAATGCAAATGATTAGTGTTAATTTGTAATTATCGTCGAAGGAAGCTCTGACAAGCGTTGTGCTAAACTCCTGCAGCCACTCAGGAGTGGTAACTCACTTAGGAAGGGGTAATAGCTTTTGCCTTTGTATTGACTCTGAATGCTCTCTTTCTCTCATCTCCTTTCGAGTCTCTCTCACTCTATCAGAGTATCGGTATGTAGCAAAGCTATAGAGACTGTATACCCCAACCCTTGCATTTAACCGACCCCCATTTACCCGAGCATTCGCCAAATGTGTTCCTGCATGCCTCTTCTCACTCTCTCTCTCTCCCCCCCTCTCTCTCTCTCTCTCTCTCTCTCTCTCTCTCTCTCTCTCTCTCTCTCTCTCTCTCTCTCTCTCTCTCTCTCTTCCTCTTTCGCGCTCTATCTTTCATCGGTCGATGAGGATAAAACTGTGAGGCAATAATGAAGTTTGCTCCAAGATGCCGCTAGTGCACTTAGTTATTATCGTCATCGAAAAGTCGATTGCACGACACTTCAAAGAGAAACGGAGAGTGAAAAGTGAGGAGTAGGGATTGCACTATGAGAAATCGATAGGTTCATGTTCGGGGAACTTATGCTTCGCATACTAAGTGGCTCGGTAATTGCCATTAAAGTTGCAAGTTCACATCTATGGGAGTTAGACGACTTCGTACGTTGTATCTGTTATGAAACGCTAAATTCGTTACTTTTATGCATTCAGTTCTCCTTAATGGATGTAGGAAATTACATTAAATTTTTCTGATATGAAATATTGCAGAGAGCTTTTTTAGAGTGGAATTTACTCAATATTTAATCTGAAGATCATAGGATGCAGGAATTTCCTATCACAAAAATTTTATTTTCGATAAAAATATTTTTATATAATTAGGCATTTATCGGACCATAAAGGGCCTCATTAGGATTAGGGCTAATTTATCAGAACCCCATAAAAATTTCTGCACGGGATATATTATATTAATATTTTATTTTAACTAATTAAATCACGTTTAATTATAAGATAAATCCAAAAATATTACATAGCTATGAATTTTACAAGTATAAAATGCTTTGCTCCAAAGTAAAATCGGAAGCAGCTATTTTCATTCTAAATTAAGCTGCAAAGGTTTTTCCAGGTGTTTGGATTTCATTTGCACTCAGCGAGCTTCCGTGCTTGGAGGGAATAAGAGGCAGAAATGAAATTAGGATGGAATTCTAGTCAATTCAGAATCCTGTGTTGAGTAGATACTCAGGTCAAATAAGTGCTGTTAAAGACAGGAATTTCGCTCTCTGAATTCACTATAGTCTCTCGCGATCTCGTGATGTCTCTTTAGGTTCAATTTCCACGAAATTATATCTAAACCTTTCTAGAACAAAGAGCCAAATGAAGATTGGTTTCTCTGTTAGTTGCTTTTATTTCAATATAAGTGAAATCTCAAATTTCGTGAAATAAATTATTGACTTGAACTTTATGACGATTTTTTATTATTCGGTGTGAATTTTATCAATGGGTCTTCTTGTAAGATGAATGGCGAGCATTTTTTTCATACAACTGTAAAGAAATAAAGGCAGAGAGTTTGAATAAAGCTGAGAAGAAACTGTGCATTTCTCAACAGATCTGCATGAGTGTACGCCTACCAAGATTAACTTTTAAAGTGCTTTAGAAGCAGCATCCCGACGGCTGAGGGTTTATTACTCAATTTGGATGATGGACGAACCGAGCGGAAAAGTAGAGGTTGCAGGATGCACGAACCCTCAGCGTCCCGTAAAAGAATCCCGAGCGAATTAGCAGAATGCACCGGCGTTTAAAGTCTTTTAGTGGATTTTGTCGACGTACTTTTGTATTCTTCTTCCTAGCTTAACCCAATGAGGTGTTCTTTACGACGGAACTTTAACGACTCATCTAAATGTTTCAGAATCATGAGATTCCTTTTTTGGTAGACTATAATTAATATTTCAGTTTTATAAGTTTCAAACTTTCCAAGTTGTTTCGTGTAACCTTTACATCAAAAATAAAGGTCGTCTTTATTATCAAAAAGCTTCCGCGATATAACTTCAAGGGGGCGATTATGTAACTTTATTTCACTTTCACTTTCACGTTCACTTTTTGCTTTTCCACTTTTTCATTTTCACTTTTTCTAAATATACGTTAAAATCAAAAAGTGGAAAACCAAAAAGTGAACGTGAGAGTGAGCGTGAAAAGTTACATAATCGCCCCCCAGACTTCTGGCAATTTCGGATATGTGGAGTAAATTCGAACACCCCTAAATCGACACCTTAAGTTAATTGCAGGGGGTTATACTAGGTTCTGGAACGAGACAAGGCTTCAGCCGATTTTATATTGTAATTAAAACTCTTTTTAGTAAATTTGAACTATCAATTTATGGGTGTCCAAATTTACCTTGCATGTCCGAAGTTGACACCGGTTTATCACTATAGAGACTGACACTAAAGAAAGTGGTGAAGAAAATATTACAATAGCAGAATAGCAATTACATTTTTAATTTATTAGAAGCTCTGTAGAACCGGGTCGGAGTGTAGATAAAAAATGTAGCCATAGTCAATATATCTTCCGCAATTTCACTTCCTGGGTTGAGGAAAAGCGGACAGATGGATGTGACGATAACAGGAAAATATTAGAGCGGGCAAAGAAAAGCAAAGTCATAAGGCGAGATTCTTGAAAGGCGTAATAATAAATCGTGTCACTGAAAAGTCAGATGGAACTTTTAATAAAACCTAATTTATGCTAACGCAATCGAGTTCAAAGAGGGCGTTGAGTTTAAAAGTAGAAATGAGAAGAAATTGTCATTTCTTTGAAAGCTTGAGCCTTCTTACAATTACAATCATAACCCAGCCTCATAATACACTGTATTTTCCACTATAAAAGACCGAGGATCGTGCAGTCGTTTTAATATCCTGAATCTCATGCAACAATTATGTAGCGCGTAGGTCGTCTGTAATGCTCTGAAACGCGTAGTGTCTACTCTGCTATGCCACCCTTACCTTTTCCTGCCCAGCAAGACAGGTAGTCGGTACACTGGTTCCGGAATTACTACGAATGAAGTCCTTAATCTTAATAAACTTCAGCCCACTTCTCTCTAGGCTCTCTCTCATTCTCTCTTTTTCTCTCTCTTGTTCTCTCTTTCAGTGCACCCCGTAGTACACCTTGTTGCTCGAGAAAATGGGTTTTGATGGAGTACTGCACTGAGTATTTCGCGGGTTCTTTCCGTCGTGTTCCTCTAGCCTTGGTGAACACCATTCTAAACCAGGAGTGCCAACGAGAGTTCGTGCAACATTCTCGAGCCTGCATATCACGCGTCGTTGACTGCGCGTAATTAGACAGCAAATTGTTTTAGGAAACGTCAGACTTCGTACATTTCATCTAACTTATACGATCTTAAATTAAAGGTGCTTCTGAAGTGCGATATTATCTTCAGGAAGAACACTATTTAGCTCTTCTGGTAGGCAGTGCCTCTCAAGATTGTTGCGAGATCTCGAAAATTTAGAACATGTCTTTTTTTGAGCTCCAGTAGCTTTCAGCTGACTGTCAGTTTTCTCAAGGCGTACGAATTTGGACATTAAGGGCATGTATTACTTACCCGATCCCTACCTTACCAACATTTTTTTCTCTATAACGCTACACCTACATTTATAAAGACGAGAACGAACACGCGCTTCGCGCGCGCATTTACATTCTCTTTCAATATTCTATAATTTATTATATTATATTTCTCTAATCTCTTAAAATCTATGATAAACTTCGTAAAAATCTCTAAAACTTCCTAGAAACCTTTTGAAATTCCATGACAATTTTATATCCCTTAAAAATAGTACATAGAAATCTTATCAAATTTCATGAAATCCTTTAAAATTCTCACAAACTCATTTAAATATCAGAAAAATCTCTCGAAATGAATTACAATTATTAGAAATCTCATAAAATTCCTTAAAATTTCAGGATAATATTTCAAATTCATTAAAACATCATAAAACTCTTACAAAGCTTTTAAAATCCCATAAAATTTTACAAAATCTTTTTTATTATCCTAAAAATCTCTTGAATTTCGTACAAATTACTTAAAAATTGTTAAAAATGCTCATAAAAACCTTCAAAATCATTAATCTCTTGAAATTCATGTTAAAATTAGTGAAAATCTCTAAAAATGCCTAGAAACCTCTTGAAATTCCTTCGCATTTAGAATCCCTTAAAATCATAGAAATCTTATCAAATTTCATGAAATCCTTTAAAATTCTCACAAACTCATTTAAATATCAGAAAAATCTCTCGAAATGAATTACAATTATTAGAAATCTCATAAAATTCCTTAAAATTTCAGGATAATATTTCAAATTCATTAAAACATCATAAAACTCTTACAAAGCTTTTAAAATCCCATAAAATTTTACAAAATCTTTTTTATTATCCTAAAAATCTCTTGAATTTCGTACAAATTACTTAAAAATTGTTAAAAATGCTCATAAAAACCTTCAAAATCATTAATCTCTTGAAATTCATGTTAAAATTAGTGAAAATCTCTAAAAATGCCTAGAAACCTCTTGAAATTCCTTCGCATTTAGAATCCCTTAAAATCATTAGAAATTTTATGAAATTCCATGAAAGCATTTAAAATTTCACAAAATGTTTTAAAAATCAGAAAAATCTCTCGAAATACTTTTATGTAAATTATTAGAAATCTCATAAAACTCCATCAAACCAATAAAAATTCCACAACATCTTTTAGAAATCGAAAAATTTCTTGAAAACCCTTAAAATTTGACGAAAACCTTCGGAATCTTTTAAAAATCATAAAAAGCTTTTGAAATTCCTCAATAAAACTCCCTATAAAGTTTTAAATTCCTTATTTAAATCCCAGAAATACATATTTTAAAAGTCATAAAAGTACCTTGAAGTCCGATTAAAATCTGATCAAAGTCGTGAAAAATTCTAAAAATTCCCAGAAACTTCTTGAAATTCTTTACAATTCTACCATAATATTTAAAATCTCATTATCTCCCATGAAATCTTTAAAAATTCCATAAAATTTTCTTAAAATTCCTAGATTTTCAATGTATTTTAAGTTTAGACTCGTGCCAAAATGATTATTAACGAAAGCAAATTCAAAATTTCAAATTAAATTCATGTGTATAATTTACGATTCGGCAAGTATCGATTGTCGAAAATCACTATCGATACTTACACGACGAATCAGGAGTGCGGAATAGGCGTTACCTAGTTACATTTCGACTTCGACTCAATCATCTTTTTAGAATAGATATCAAATTGAAAATTTATAAAATGAAAGAAAATATGCTAATGTATGTTCGTCTGATATTAAATTTTTTTTAATGTCAATATTTACGACCAGACAAACGTACCTTAAGGCTTTAGCTTCAAATATAGAAATTTTCAATGTGGTATCTCAATAAATGTAGACGTAGCGTTACGGAGAAAAAAATGTCGGTAAGGTAGGGATCGGCTAAGTAATACATGCCCTTAAAAGAATAAAATTTTAGGTCTTCAAGTTAGGCGATTTATAATGTCTTTTATGTACTTAATCTAATTCTTATGTTTACGAATTTTCAAAACTTCTTTTTGGACATGAGTTATAACTCATGATAATGAATCATTAGGAAAGTTGAAAGAAAAGCAGTCTAGTGATTTACAACATTTAGTGGATGGAAGTTTGAGTCTTGTGTCGGGTGTTGATCTTTATTAGAATTTAGTAGAAGGATCGCCATTACAAGAGAGTAAAACCACTTCCATTTGTGGAAAGCAACTTCGTGTGTGCGATACGTATAGTAAGGAGTTCCCGCGAGCTGTGATTTCGAGCCGTTCGCGGATAATTATGACGCACGACGCCCTAGTCGTTGCTCGAGTTATCGGAACACGAAACCTTTTGCTGGTGTTGATACTCTAACTCAAGTAAGGGGAAAGAGTAAAGAGCAAGTTGTTATGTGAACAGGTTCCACAATATGTACTCAAGTATCGCTCGATTCTCGTTTCCCTGCGTGTTAAATTCACTATTTTATCACTAATAATATAGTGCAACAATTTACATAATATTATACTCTATAAAGCAGCCAGGTGGATAATTCGACAGTCTGATAAAAGTAGAACTCATTCTTTTTTCGGTGAATGCAAAATAAATGTTTGTCTCTCTTTAAATGCTGGACAAAAGAGTCACGTTTCGCAATTCTTTCTGCTATTGATAGTGGACACTTATAGTTTCAGGTAACATTCGTTACGTTCTATCCCAGAGGAAAGCCCATTCTTCCACCCCTTTTCCCTACAGTCTAGGACTCGCGAATAGCTTCGAGTTGCTTCTGTAATCCACACGGTGCCCTTAAAGTAGAAACAACCATAAAACGACCAGCAGATCTACGAGGAACGCTAAATCTCCCGCTACTCTCTTCTTCTATGAATATTAAACAATCGCTAACGCAGAGGTCTCGTTATCCTGCAGTTGCTGGATCAACTTAACGACTCTTGGTACCGAAATGAACTTAATCCGCGGAAAATTGAATTCTTTCTTCCACCAATCGAAAAATATAGGCGACAGAGAAATATTTGTTTACGCACCCTAGTCTTCATTATTCGTCATTTTTTTCGAAGAGGGCTTTTTTACTTTGACGGATCTTTAGGGAAAATGGTACTTAATTTACATTCTTATGCGGTGCGAATTAAGGTCTCGACGAAAACGTAGGGCGACGTCATGTAAATTTTATAAAGTAGGGCTTAGCACCGCACTAAGACGACTTTACGGTACTTCTTCAAAAGCTCCTTAATGTTTTATAGTATATCTTTTTGTTGTGAATTTACAAAAGTGAATTTCTAACTTGATGAATACACATACAAAAAATATCTTGTAGTTGTAATTCGGACAAAAAGTCTGTTTAAAAGCTGCTTTTAAATACATATTTGCGGATGCACAACACCTTCTTAATACAATGTAATGAAATGCCCAATGACATGGTAAATGTGTGGAAATCTCTCGAGCCCATGAAATTTGTGTGTTAGTCCGTGAGTTCTGGCTTTCTGGCTAATTATCGTTAATGAGATTTTGCAGATTGAAATTTAGCAGGAGCACTTACGAGAAGACGAGAAGCACGGATAGGATCCGGACGATGAAGGTTTGCAAGTCGAGAGCTTGCATTAGGTTGGGTCTAGGATTCATGTTAAGTAAAATGCGAATTCTCTCCAGAGAAGCTTCGCCTTCCTTTTATGCTTCCGCTTTATCCACCCACGTCCTATCCAAACTCGAATTTCCTATTCTCAAGAAATTAAAAACGATATTTTTCAAGAATACTCCCAAAAATGTTTCACTCACTAAATAACCGAGCAAGAATTCACATTTGGTGTGATGTATCCACTATATCAGTGATTGTTAGATTTTGATTTAGATTTTTATCATTTTAACAATATAATTAAAAATTCCGTTAGTAAGATAAAAAATTATGCAAACATTCTTATTTGAACTGGATTGCAGTTATTTTAAATCCTACGAATGTTCACGTGCAATTCGTGGTTATCTTCAGCTCAGGTAACTGAAAACGTAAGGTCTTATTCTTTCCTTAAACCCGGAACCTAATCCAGTTTAATGGAAACGTTGCCTTCTCATGGGAAATTCCTGCTAGACTTGACGTTGCATGGGAAAAGTAATGTGAAAAGATTCACTTTAAAACCAGTTTCCGAAGTTAGTAGAAACGAGTTTAAAAACCAAGGAATCCGTGTCCGTGTAATGCTGAACTCCCCAAAGATAAACGCGAGAATAATCTTGGAAGATCGAGGGTGCGAAAAAGTTTCTAGTATCGCCGTAGGCCGGCGAGTGAATTTAGTTAACGGCGTTCGTCTCGTTTAACATGGAAGGAAAGGCTGCCTGTGGCATAGGCAAGTGTAACGGCGCTAAATCAGCGCTTTGATATTTTCTGAATAGAGATTTGTGTCGCGCGATAGTTCGCTGAGCAAAGTTTCGTTCTCTTCTCTTTCTCTCCTCTCTTTTCTTCTCTTTCTCATCTTGCCCTTTCCATTCCTTTCATCCCAACTACCCTTCCTCTTTTTTCACTTTGTACATCATCGCCAGGTGGTAACCTCAGTTACAGCGCATCGGTGCATACCTAGTATGGCTTGAAATACGATATAGAAGTGAAGCTAGGTACATACTGAATACGGCTAGACTACAAGACTGCATATACGCCAGACGTTACAAAATAGAATAGATTATCAGCAGAGTGCAGAACGAGAGTTTGTGTACGCTGCTCTCAGAGGAAAAAACAGGGGAGCACATTTTTTAAAAGATTGTACGTATTTTAAAATAGGGTTGTTTTTCATAATTTTAGATAAAATAATTTTTAATAGAAAAAAACAGAGAAAAATTTTATTAAAAAATGAGGGCAGGAGAACCAGAGGGAAACACTTTTTCAACTCAGAAAAAACAAGGACTAAAAGTGTTTACAGCTTAAATCAGTTTTTAGGCTGAATTTCAGTCTTAAGTTAGTTTTTAGTCTTGTTTTAAGACTAAGAAGTCTTGTTTTTAGATTTCTTAGTCTTAAAACAAAACTAAAAATTGACTTAAGACTGAAATTCAGCCTAAAAACTTATTTACGCTGTAAACACTTTCAGTCCTTGTTTTTTCAGCCAAGTTGGTGTCACGTATCAATTGTGATCATTTCATGAACACTGGGCTTCCTCATTTCGCATTTTTAATATTATAAGTTAGATTTTTTTAAATAAGATACAAACTATTTTCGATTTCTAAATTAAATTCCAGCTCATTTGTTTTCTAGAACAAACCACGACACTGATTACAATGTAGTGCATAGAAATTTTTACAAAATTCACCAAAATCCTTTAAAATTCTTTTAAAAAATACCTTATATAATTTCACATATAAAATTACTAAAATTCTTAAAAAATCTTAAAATTCATATAAACCATCGAATAATTCTAATTGCTTACATAGGTAATTTCACAAAAATATTTTTTTAAGCGAATAAGTACTAAAACAATTAGTTGTATTCTTGTATTGATCTTTCCTCATGTGTAGAAGTTATTTTTATAATGTTATATAGAATTTTTTACAAGTTTATATATTCTATTAGTTTCTATTTGGTTCAGTGAGTAGATTGACTAACATGAGTGGATTCATATTACTAGTTAAAGACTATGAATAATTCTAAATCTAAAATTAATATTGAAGAAGACTGTTTATTGAAGAAAACTTTGTTGAAATATACAGCTATATCTAAGGTAAATTTAATTACGCAGAGAGAGATAATATCGCTCATTCTACTTCGCCATGGTTATGTTGTCTATAATTGTTGGAAGTAAACCCATCCGTACTTAGAAGTTTGTTCGTGCTTCACATTCCTGAATTTGAAATACGTTGATGTAATACATGATCCTGTGGTTAACTTGAATTATAACTACAATTCGAGAATCTGCATATTATGGATTTTCTGGAAATTCTAGAACTTTTGGTGAGGGGCTTTGCAATATAGATATATAGATATATATATATATATATATGTAGTCTCTTGTAATAGTTCCGGGATACTTAGCAGATCTGAAAGCGAATCTGCAAAGGAAGCTATCGGTCTCCGGGGAAGAGCTTGCTTATGTATTTTGGGTAAACCGTACATTCCTGATAGTAATGGAGCACTTCTATATTTCACAAATACCACCAGTACTCCTTGATACTGTTAAATTTATTAATTTTATCAGTTAAAATTACCATTCTTTCTTTACAATACAATAATTATTATCCGCGCGCATAAAGAGAACACTATAGTTATTCATAATTGAATTATAAAGCATTTACTTCATCATAATAAACTGTTTTAAGGGTGAAATTGAATGGCATTGAAAACATTTATAGTCGTCGAAGAAAATATTGATTTTGATGCGAAAAGCAAAATATTCTAATGTTTTCTTTCCATGGCTGGCTATTTGGTACACATTTTTGCGTGATTGTAGGCCCTGCATTTGGTTTCTTGTATTTATTTTTCGACGAGATCCACCGCGGGGAAAAATTACCAATAGTTGGAAAATAAACAAAGCACAAAATAGACTTGAGGGTAGAAATAATGCTGCGTTAACGTAACAGAAAGAGAGCTGAAATCGATCGCGATTCCCCAGGGATGGTGATGCATCGAAAAATGGGAATAATTTTCAAGCACATACGGTTCTCAAACTTCAATCCATCTAATTGATGTCCAATTCGTCATTCACGAGCATCGAATACTGAAACTCTGCAATGTATCTCATGTCGCGTTTCATATCCATTAGACTGTATAAAAAAACGTATTTTCTGTTCTCTTAAAAAATATTATTTATTACATTTTTTTATGTCAGCTTCTTTTTTTTATTACTTTTCCCTATTTTTATTCATTTTTTATGAATTTCGTATGTGTTTACTGAAAATACGCTTCTTACGCGGAGATTTAGAGAACGAAGAAGTGGGAGGAAAAAGTAAACATTCATATGAAAGACAATTTTGAATTATGTACATACCTTGTCTGAGAATTGTGTTGTAGGGAAGATGAAGCAGAGAGCGATAGAAAGGATCAGAGAGAGAGAGAGAGAGAGAGAAAGAAAGAGAGAAATGGATATTAACAGTGAGAGGAGAAAGGGAATATTGGTTTTGTTCTGGGAGGATTGCTCGTTTCCATGAATGATGCATTTGCAAATATCGATTAAACGCTTGATAATTTCAAATATGAACTTCTTACCTTATATCCTCTTCGTCGCAAATTGAAGTAAAACATTTCAAAATCAATTTATCTTGTAATAAGTCTGATAACTCAAGCCATGAAACCTTTTCGAATAAAATTTTTACTAAACAAATGTTTTACAAACGAAAATTTTAATCGAAAAACTAGGAATGTAGTAAAACTTCCCTCGTGCTTTTTTGCGTGTGTCCATTCTCATTTCTACAATTAAAGCGACAGAAACTTTGTGAAAAAAGAATTCCAATTTAAAATTGTTAATGTTATTCAGTCATGCATTCCTCAGGTCTGTATACTTGTGAAAAATTTTCATAGCAAACGCCCGCCTATACAGAGGAGCGTTTTATGTACAGTAGGTATACGAAGTTTACGATCTCGAGAGAGCTAGCGTGTGTCGTGGATGTATTATATACGCTTTTGTTATGCCCCTGGATGGAGAGCCATTTTGAATGAATGACGAGCTGCTCCATTCTCATTTTCTCTCTATTATATGAGCTTTCACCTGATTAAAGCTCGACAGGATCTCAATGGAAGGTCACAATGTGTCTTTCATCTTAATTAGTTTTTTAAATAACTCATATATGAAAGAGATATCGAAATCAGTACCAACATGCTTCTCTCCTCTATTTATATATTGAGAGATTAATAAAATTTAATTAATAAAAAAGAGCAGGTTCGCTTTTCTATGCACGTTGAATTTGATTTAATCTCCAATAAGCTTCTTATTGGAAATTGTATCGGATATTAAATAATATGCATAGTTAGTTTTAAATTTCATGTCGAGCTTTTTATGAGTAAAATAAATTGAACCTACTTGTGCTCGCTGAAATTAATTCCCCTTGTGGGAGCAAAACACATATCGTATGCTTTCTTTCATTAAAGTTGCAAGACTATATCAAGTCTGTCTAGTCGACTTTAATACCAGGAAGCAATTGTCTTCAGCTTGGTATTAAAGATTTCATACGCGAATTTAAAACAGTTGGTTGCCTTATCAAAGTAGGGAGTAAAATCCTAAATGCCTTCTGAGAGGCAGCGAAAGTTGCTAAGTAATTATCTGGAACGATCTCGACGTTTTATCAATTAGCACGTCAGACACATCCCTTCAGTGCTACGATCGAGTCTTAAGAACGTTTTCAGCCCTTTAGTCGGCTGCGACCCATCGGAGAGCTCTTTGATCAAGCGAAGATGAACGACCTAGCAAGAACGCACACTCCTCTGAGAAAGATGGCCACAGAGAGAGAAACGAGATATGCTTGAAGACAAAAGGAGGCAGCCTCATAATTTCAGGATAAGGAAAGGCGAATTTCAAGTCAGATATAAAAAGAGCTTAAAAAGCGAAAAGTCCTGTGTTAAAAACGGTCTTCTCTTAACAAAAGGCACTTAAGTCATCCCATTTTTTCTGAATTGATTAAAAATTCGCCCGATATAACTGAAAAATATACGAAATACATAATATTTATGCAGAATGATAAGATGCGACTTGGAATTTTCAGCTATAGTTTCGTATTTGCGATGAAAATACAGGATGTATAAAAGCTTTCAAGTAACCTCGACTGACCTAGACTAAACCGGTCAGGTGGAGACTAACGCAAATAAATTGCTGAGAAATCGAATTACTTCCTTCCCTCGACGCATTATAGTCGCTCGGATAGGCAAGAAAAACGAACTATCTCCCGATAAACGAAATGCCAGTTGTGTCTGATTCTAGCTTTCGTATTTTTTATGTACTCCTTGATTTTAATCTGCAGAGAATATCTAAGTGAAAATTATGATCTAAAGTAACTAATTTCATTAGTAATTTATTAATATCACAAGACGTGACTCCTCCTCCCCCCATAGTTTGAACATAGGTCTGATACTTTTGATGAAGGGCGTCACGTCTCTGCTGATTCCAATTAAAAAATGTCTTTTAGGATCTTTCAAGACCAACTGCATAAAAGAGAGCGATAATTAATGATATTGTGTCTATTTATAATTAATCAACATCACATTGTATTAATTTTAATAAGAATGTTTTAGCTTTGGTCGTAGGAGGATTACACAGACCCTGATATGAAATCGCGTTTCGTGATTATTATTTAAACGGAGGGGTGATGGGGTCCTTGGACCGGAACGCAGAAATAGGGGTGTCTCGAGGTTGTAAGTCGCGAGAGAACACTGTCGAGAGTTTGCACTTCTCGACACGGCGTGTAAGTTAAGATACGTCAGAAGGTTTTCACCATTCGACGGATCCGTATTGATCGATCGTCGGTTTTCACCGGACGACGACGCAATTGTAACGGCACGATCGTTGGTTTTCACCAATCGACTCGGCGTGTCCGTGATAGTACGGTCGACGGTGGGGCACCGTACGACTCGACGTACTTTCGATACAACACGACCCGCACACACACAAAAGGGAGATAATCGCAATACTTAATCAAGAAATTCCGAGAAACACAACTGGTTAATAAGTTCCACTTTACTTAGCCTGTCCTATGATGATGCCTGTTGATGATCTTCTTCGGGC